>JAMQGT020013958.1:0-23906 GCA_024447675.2 Pterophyllum scalare
TATACTGAAAAAAGGCCCCTCTCATCATGGTATTTCCTAAAGAATAACAATTATCACTTTACACTGATTTGTAGTGACTTAAGTCATTCAAGGAAAATGCCCCACACAGTATAACAGCCATGAGATTCGCTCACTGACAGGGCCCCTCAAGGATTAAGGTTTTTCCTTTCATTTGTCACCTGTCTGTAGATAAAATTCTTCTTTCGGCTGCTTTCAGAGTATACCTAGCTAACGCCTCTGCTTTCTTCCTTCCATCTGTTTCCACAGTTCCAAACTCACATCTCCACTGAGGAAAGTACTCCACACTGAGTGTGCTTGCTTGTACCTAATTTAGAGAGCTGCTGCGCGGAAGCTGCCCAAGCTTCCCCCTCTTTGTCGAAAAGCTTATGATTGTCTCAGCAAGTCAGCTTCCATACCTGAAACAAGGTGCATGCTCCTGCAGTTTCTGACTGCAGCAACAATACCCCTCAAGCCAGTCAGTGGAGCTGTTTTCAGTGAGATACAATCAAAAGCCTGGGGCTTTCATTATATTCATTCTGTCTTGAGTATCATAAGCAACCAACCACTAATTACTTCAAGTACTGGTGCACTTTGCTCCTGCTTATATGGTAGTATAAAGACCCAACTGACGAAAACAGACCAAGAGCTAGACCCAGTGATGAGGGAATGAATAGAGCGAGCTTTCAACCCCAATCCCAGGGCGTAAATTACGTAACAATATAGTAAAATATTCATGGCACACCATGGGGACGGAATCCTGGCTGCTCTGAAGTGCTGAGCAAACACTTCACCCTCAGCCACTCCTCCACTAAGGAGGATAAGGAAAAACCCATAAGTAAGGAGCTGAAAAACAATTGCAAGTATCAAGATGGCAGGCAGCACCGGTTCCAATATGTTGAGTTTGCATTCTTTCATTTGTGTGTTCTGTCAATCAAATCACCAGGAAAACTGGCTGAAATAACATATATTACACATAAAGCCAACAGTAGCTATTGACTTCATAGGTCATACACCAGTGTACACACTGTACTAGATGTCAAAGAGACTCATCACCATCATCATTTAGCTCCAACCCAACATCTCAGTTGAACTTAAAAGAAACAGATTGAAAGGCTGAAAGAAGCTACACCCAGAGTTGGAACTCAGCAGAAATTATGATGTGGAACCCTCTTTGCTGCTCAAAGGAGCCCCACTTATATTTTTACGTGATGTTAATGATGGAGAAAACAGCCAGAATGTGAATAGCAATGATGTGAGAAAGTCATACGTTAGCTTTACTTACCATCAGTCAATATCCTCAAGGCAAGAACGAGAGTGGCTTCTGATGAGTCTTAATAACTTTTTTCACCCTGATTTTCCACAGCGTAAAACACAAATAGTATTTGTTCAAAAGAGCCACAGTGAAAATTTTTTGTGGCAGGTTTTTAAAGAGAATAATCAGCCTATGACATTCTTACATTATTGTGTATAAAAATCCATCTTTCTGCACATGTTTTGTTTTTTTTTTCTATATCCACTATCCCTCAGCCTGATTCATCTACATCTGCCTGACTTCATTCATACATGCATCTCCCACAATGCTTTTGGACAACTTCCAGGGAATGAATGAGTCAAAAAAGGTTTATGCTTTCCACTTGCACTGCAAGAAAATTAACATGTTGTGAGTTCTTTTCTTTTTTTTTTCTTTTTGTCTTTTTTTTTTTTTTTAACCACAGTAATACATTACCTTGGAGCACTGTCACCTTTTCAGTAATATTTTTACCTGCAGTAAAATGTAAACAAATTAACTCAAAAATTGACATCAAAAGCCTTAATATACTACAACTTGCTTTATTTATCAAAATATTAGTGTGCCTATAGTGAATAACACTGCAAACAAAGCAATCAAGTAAATTTACTGCAGTGTAGTAAGACGGAGGATGGTGGATGTGATGGAGCAAAACTAAACAAAACTGGAACATTTTGTTTAAATCTTTACATTTATTCGAACAAAGATTGAATCCAAAAGGATACAGCGAGGTATGATATGTATATGATGCACTACATTCATTGAAATATAAGTAGATATGCAAAAATATTTTGTGACCTAGTGTAGTATAATATTAAACCTTGTGTTATTCTTCTCACCTGGGGCCACTTCTGGGCAAATGCAAATCACATTTCCATGGCTTTCTGTTTCTCTATCAGTGTGATTCATGAGAAATTATTCCGCCTGTCAAGTGCAAAATAGAAGATAAGTTGATTAAAGGCTTTTAAGGCTCCCCAGTTCCCCACAATATTTATTTTAAATACTATTGATGGAAATATATATATTTTTTGAAAAGTTTTAAGAAGCATTGCCACTATTATTGAGACTCACTTTTCTTTTTATTTGCAGTTGCTGCAAAGCATTTGGTGGGAGGAAAAGCATCATCAAAGAGAGAGAAACACAAGCCAAAGGGAAGCCATATTTACTTGTTGTGCCTGTTATTTATGAAATTTTTTCCAATTCAGTCACACTCAGAGGTTCCTGTTTTATACAGTCTTTCAGTCTGTTTAACTATCTGTCACATTTAAGCTGTATGGAAAAAGTCACTGTTCCTGTAACATATTAGAGATCATCCAAAGTGTAACAACACTGGTCAACAACAAACAAAAAAAATTTTTTTTGTCTGCTACCTGAGGAAAAACTGATTTTCACTAATTTGGATAATCTGATTCCAAATATGCAAACAGAATTTCTCCAGCATGTCAGGATCTGGAGTTACGTAACTATGCCAATAAATGCCAATCGCCAAACTCGACGTCAATGATTTTATTACAAAAGTACACCACGAACATACAACTGGTGAAAAAAAAGACACAGATGGGGCACCAGGATAGCACAGGGCGTGAGCAGACAACCATGTATGCTGCTTGGCTGTGTGGCCGGTGCAGGTTTGAGTCCCGGCCTGTCGCCATTTGCCATGTGTCTTTCCCCATTTCTCCGCCACTGGAAAACTATCAAATAAGGCCAAAAAGATATGAAGATATATATATATATGTATATATATATAAAAAGACACAGATACCAAAATCAATCAAATGAGGAAGCTCAAACTAAACAGTCCACAGTTAGTCTGCCTAAACAGTTCAAAAGTGTGACAAACATTTGCTTTTGTGCTTCATGGAAGTTTCACGCTGTAGAAACCAGCAGTAGTCACCCATCATGTTTGCGTTATAGTGCCCTGGTACCTGGTCTCCATTTCAGAGATATCTTGATGGAACCTTTCACCACGTTCATCGCTCACATCACCCAAGTTGGGTGGAAAGAAGTCAAGATGAGAGTGAAGGAAGTGAATCTTATGTGAAATTCTGCAACCCATGCGTTTGAATGATATGAGCATGTCGTCAACTAGTTCTTCATAGTTTGTGGCATTGTGGTTGCCCAAGAAATTCTGCACCACCTGAACAAATGATTCCCATGCTTTTAGTTCAAGGGGTCTGAGCTTAGATGGAAAGTCTTTGCCTCTAATAAGCTCAGCCCCAGAAACACTATTCCATCACTTAATGTAGCACTAAAACTTTGTTTTTATCTATTGACAGATCGAAACAGGCACTAAAAGAAACTGCAAATTTCTGGAATTGTTGATCCTCAATATTGGCAGTTAAACTTTCGTTGATTGAATTTTAATGAAAATCTTAGCACACTCTACCTTTGTGTGAGAAGTGCCAGTACAGCAATACATTAGCTAAATATTGACGTGCATAACTCACGAAACTGACGTGCTAGAGAAATTCTGATTATAGATTTGGAATCAATCCAGGTAGCAAAATCATTGTTGACCAGTGCAATTTATTACTTTTCTGCAGTCTGAATTCTATGAAGTAGCAGTGCTATGATCAACCTGTTTGGTTTCCATGTTTGTTTGGCTTTTTTTTTTCCCTGAGCATACTGCCATACCATGTTGTTGTTTTTAAAAATACACCAGGAAATGCAGCGATAGAACACCCTGCGTTTTTTGCCTGTCAGCTGATGACTATTGAAGGCTGATGCCTTCACATGTTTTCCATTATCTAAAAGCTTTCTCTCTCCCAGTTTGGTTCTACTGTCAGTGCAGAGAGCTACACTGGAATAGGTCATGGTAATTCAGCAACAGTATTGTGATATACATAACACTATCAGTAATGGTTGCTCCCAATACCTCACAGTACACGTACCTTGTCAAGAACAGACTGGAGATTCTAGGAGTGTACATAGAATTGGGATAGGCCAGTCAGTGCTCGTCTGATTATTTCAACATAACATTGTGCATTAACATACAAAGTCTGTAATAAGTTCAGCGCTCTGTTTCCTGCAGTTTGTTTTTTTTTCCAAATATCAAAGTTGGCTATCTTTTGCAATGAGTGGTCTGTAAAAAGGTAGTTTTAAGCAGCCATGTCTTGCTGCTTGAACTGCAGTAGCAGCATCCAGAAGTGTTCTCCTCTGCCCCTTAGTGGGATTTGCCAAGTCATTCTCAAGGCCCTGTCAAGGAGGCTGTTCAAGCCCACTGGGCAGATACCTTTAAGGCCTTTGTCCGTCAAAAAGGATTGCTGCTTATTCTGGCTTGAGCCTCTAGGGTAAATAATTTGTCCACCCCGTTCCATCTAAAGCCTGTTGAAAATCTGAGTTGTACTACACTCACAGAAAACTCATTCTTTGCCCAAGAACACTGAGTTTTGGATGGTGCTGCTCCATACCCTTTAGAGGAGGAAAAAAAGAAAAAGCTAAATAATTTATTCCCACAACAGGATTTGGCATGCAATTTGGAACACACAACATCTCACTGGCAAACTCCTGCCCAAACACAAACTTGCCAATTAGCTGTGTGAAGATGTCTCACAAGCCTGTGAGTGGACAGGGCTTCCGCTGGCAATTCGTGTGCCCTCCACAAGGAGTCCTGGCAGCCTTGTTTGGTGGAAAATTTGGTGTTGGCGAGCTGTAGAGCAGCATGAGGTACATCAGTCATTTGAGGTCCTTTGGCTTCCTTGGATACATAGCAGGCTTAGCAGTGTCTTGAGAACTGTGTCTGGTCTCTTTCTGCTTGCCATCTTGCCCTCCGCATGAAGTTAAAGGTGCATGTGGCCGCGTAACTCAGTTCTTGCTTTTTTATGTTTGTGCTTTCTGATAAGAAAACCCTCACAGTTATATTCATGATTTTGCTGGAGCAGAAAGGATGATGAGGACTGCTGTGGTAGCACCTCCTATTGTTCCAGTGCCTACAAAATGGAGTCCCGTACAGGTTGAATGGATGTTGACATATGTCAAAGGCTGTTGGGCAGTGCTACTCACCAAGCAGCGTTGACTGCTTTCTTCTGCCATACTGTGCGATAACACAGTTCTCGTGTGAGTTATGTCACCAACTTCCTCTTTACTCAGTGGGTACAATAATTAGACTGTGTATCCCTATAATTTCAAAGGTTTCATGACAGGTTTTAGTGCAACACTAGAAAAAGACTAATAAGTAGTCACTCCAGTGCTTTCTTTAAAAAAAAAAAAAAAGGAACAAGAACGTGGAACTGCCGACCTGTAACATACCAATCATGCTTTTTTTTTAAAGGATGGAATATTGTACCATGTACCTTTTTGCTCTTTCTGTTGAGCAGTTAGTTGACCGTAGCGGCAGGCTGCTAAAAAGAAAAATTGTTAAATCAGTGTCACAGTAGGTGTTACTGACCTGATCTTCTATAGGACCTGATCTTCTTTTAAAAGGTAAAGCCTGTGTAACTACATGAAGGGTTACGTATAATTTGAATACCAGCTGAATCTCTAACAATTTCTCTGATCCTCAATAGTCTCTAATAGCTTAAAGAATAAGGAAGAGGGAAAGTAAGCCCCTTCTATAGTATGTGTTTTATCCTCAAACAAATACAATCATAAAGACTGACTTGCAAATTGTTAGTTGGTGAATACATGAATAACATTCTCACTCATGTTCATAAACCAAGGGTTTCAATACATAACCATTGCTGTGTTTTTATACACTATGTCCAATAGTAGTTCGTTGTGCCATGCATGGCTTCCCCGAATTAATTAGAAGATGGCTGACTGAGGACTCTTGGCAAATTAATGTCATTAGTGAGCAGAATTATGGTGTAATGATTAGCGCCTAGTTTTCTGGACAGTGGGAAAAATGTTTGAAGCTAATTTAGACCTGTGAAGAGAAGAAAAGAAAAGAAAGCAGCAGGAACATGAACTAAGGCAGGTTGTGGTTGTGTGTGTGTGTGGCTGTGTTTACTTTTCTTTACCATACTTACAGTGTGGTGATATTGATGTGGTGTAAGATTAAAACTCATAGGTTGTCTTTTGTCTAGGCCACTAGACTTTCAGTGAAAAGTGGCCTAAATTATGCTGCACGGGATATAATTTGGGGTAGCCTATGCAAAAACCACATTTTGCAGACATGATCAGAAAAGCATGAAAAAAAAGTAACATAGGAAGAATATACTGTAGAAGAAACTGACCTTGAAGAGACGCAAAATGTTAGCTACCATGATTGACACGGAGCTGGCAGATGCACCAATTACTCCCACCACTCTCTCAGGCTTAGTGATGATGGGCGGCCCTCCGCTGAGACACTTGACATCAGTTGAGTCTTTCTCAATCAATGCCTGAACAAATGTCAGTGACTGTTCCAGAGCATGGGTGTCCCGGGAGCAGGTGTCTAGGATGCGTGCCCCCAGAGTGATATTAGGCAGCAGTTCATTGTCATTATTGATACGATCTAGGGCAAATAACATGGCCTCCAGCCTGTGAATCCCTTTCTCCTTCTTCAGCTCTCCACAAGCTTTGCCATCATTTCCCCTTGCATGCACGGGAAACAGCCCGCCTAGTGATATGTCACCATCAATGCGTATTGAGTTCAGGTGTGTATGGCCTGGCATTTTCGGTTTGGCAGCCAAGGTGATCAAGACACAACAAGCCAGCAGCAACACCCAGCAGCAGACACCTTTGTGGCAGCCAATCCATGCTCTCTCAAAGCCTCTTTGCAGAGTCATAATGAAGGGCTAAATCCGCATCCAAATACAAATTCAAGTTCTTTGAAAATGAAAGAGGTGTGCACGCATATACCCACACACACATACAAATGTCTTGAAGGTTTAGCTGCAATATTTTTCGGAGCACAGTTGTCTTCAGAAGTCTCTTCTCATGGTTTCTAGCTCTGCAGCAAACTGTAATACTAATTATGCAGCTGGGCTCTCTTTATCTCTTACCCTTTCTTCTTTCCTCTTTGTGTTTCACTCACTTTTCCTGCACCTGAGAGTTGTGGATACATGCAGTAACTAAACAGTACAGAGTGTTCTGAGACGGAGTCCACAGAGAGCAGCTCTCATAAGGCAAGAACAAAGGTGGGAAGCTTGCCTCTCTTCTCTGGTTCTCCAGAATCACTCAGGTGCATTTAGCCTTCCTCTAGGTGTATCAAACAGGCAAAAAGTTACAAGAATGGCCAGTGGGCTCCACAGTGGGCACCTGTAAAGAGAGAGAAGAGGTGTGAGAGGCTGTGAAGAAAAGAGCACAAAAAGCAACGTCAGGAAAAAAATAAATAAAAGATGACATGGAATCTTAGTCATCCGATTTCAATAAAGAAATTTATGCAGGGTTCGGCCTTGTATTAGTGTCAATGTTAAAGTTTTTTCTTTGTAGACTCTCCTACAAAGTCACGCTTAAGTCAGTTGTTTGTAATTGACAGATAGTCAAATGGGGCACAGAATGCTTGCCAAAACTTGCATAAAACCACCAAAACTCCAGTCTAGTTTGTAGATCCTTAAATTGAAGCAGAAATAATACCAGAAATAGGACTCTGCACAGGAAATCTATTATGTGTTGCAGCCATGCCTCAACTGCTTTCAGAGTACTGCAATGAATTATTTCTATGTGCCTTGAGCATAACTGATTTGCTCCTGGTTGGCAGTGTTCCATAGGCTTTATAACGGCACACTGCTCACTTCATGTAGATCGTCTCCAGAGTGTTATACCAAAGGTTATGAAACAGTAAATTAAGAGCACATGATTCTGAAAATCAAAAACCACATTCTTTGAGTTATGAACTTGTTTGCTCCTTGCACATCATATCCCTCGTAGCCTCTCCAATCCTTTATATCAGTCGTAATTGGTCCTCTATTTATATATGTGTGTGTCTGTGTATATTCTTTCAACACTCAACTGGCTTCCTCCACAGCATCAGACTAATAGAGCAATGGATCTGGACACAGTGGGAGAAGCCTGCAGCTGTCCCTCCCTCTCAATTGACCGTCTCACACACACACACACACACAGACACATATCTGTCAAACTTTTCTTCACGCTGGTTTTGTATGCTAACATACAGCCCCCTGCTGTGTTTCAGCCTATAACAGAGGACACAAAGGGCAAAAATTCTCTCAGGACCACAAAACTGCGCTACAATGCGCCATCTGTCAAACATATCACTTTGGACCAGTGATATTTTGAAGTTATTTTAATGCAGATGGGAGGTATAGTGCAGTAATTTCTTTAATTTTGACAGCAAATTTGTCTAGCCGTCTCAGAAGTGGAGGGGTCAAGAGATTTGCCACACATCATGAATTATAAGACAGCTTTGTTTGTGCTCATCATGCATTTGTGTTGCTTTATTTAACTTTGGATTTAATTTCAAATTATAAAGATACAGTGCTAACACTGCACAGCTGCCTGTCTTGTGCTGCCTCTCCCATCCTGCTGGGAATGAAAAGGAGATATTTATATCATTCTGTGCAGATCATCCTCCTAAAACACAGCATTCATAATGGATGAAAGCAGACTAGTCACTGCAAAACATCCCATTGTGGAGGGAAAGCCTCGAAGAGAAAGGAGAGGAAAAGGTAGCTGAAACTGAAAATAGATAAAGAGGTGGGAAGTAACCTGACAAACTGTTTAAATGGGGACAGAATGGTGATGATGATGGAGCAATGCTTGCTTTCTAACCACCATTAACAGACATTTTTAACAAAAGCACCACATGCATGGAAAATGACCCATGTTTTACAGTGGACAATGATTCCCTAAAAAAACGTGCTTTAGTTTTCAAAGATCTGGTGGCCCAAAATTCAACAGTTGTATTTCTCTTTGTTATATTGTAATATTTTTCCATGAGTCCATTATACAAGCCTGCAAAGTAGGGACAAAAGCTCTAGGCTGGGAACTTCAAATCAGCCCATCCAATTATCATTTTGATTACACACTAAGCAGCCACAATCAAGATAATTACAGTGCACCTCTTCACAAAACAACCAGATAAATGTCTTGAGAGCTGGACAATACTCTGGTAATTGAGTCAGGGTCTAAAAATAAGCCTTGACATGTGAAGATGAAGTCCTGCCTACCTCTCAAGATCTTTTTTAGAAGAGGTGGACAGCAGTGCCTTCACTGTCATCAATCTGGAACACTGCACGCGCAGTGGCAGCTTTACCAGATGTTTAGTCACAAGGCCCAGATGGGCAGAGCAGATAAACATCAGCTGTCTGCTCAGAGTATGAGTTGGGGGAAAAAGCTGAATCCACACAGCGACCGTCTCCTGTCACTGTTATGAGGAGGAGCTGTGGTTTCCTCTGCACTCAACCAGGAGTCCCCTGCTGCTGTGTGCATTACCACACTGACAGCTGACAGAGCTAAGGTTTTACTCCAGTAAAGGTTTCACTAAAATGGAATTACACATTGCTATGTACTTATATATAGACAGTATTTGCTGAAGTGTGTCTCCAATTCAGAAGGCAATTAAGCTTTTTTTTCCCAAAAAGTGAGTGAGAACTACTCTATTAAAAACCTACAGCTAAAAAAGTGATGATGCTGTATGAAATGTACAGTGTGCAATGGACTGTGCAAAAGTCTCTGACCCACTCCTCATTTCTTTATATTGTGCTAGGAAAATGGGAAATGGGTGCAGTGATTTACTTACATGGAAATACAGTATATGAGAAAAAAAAAGGGGATTTTACAATTCTTATGAGCTTGAAAGGAAATATTTGGTATGACCACCTTTCTTCTTCAACACAGCCCGAACCCTCTCAGTTAAACTTTCTTGTAATTTCTTTTAGTAGCGTTCAGGAATAGTTCCTCAGACTTCCTGAAAGACATTCAAAGCTCTTCTTTGGGTGCTGTTGCCATTTGCTGTCAAGAGGATCCCACATTGCTTCAATAATGTTGAGGTCCAGACTCTTGGGGGGCAATCCATGACTGACAGTGTTCCACTGTTGGTTTGTTTTTATCCAAGTATGCTTTTACTGCTTTGGTTGTGTGTTTGGGATTGTCATGCTGATAAATAAAACCATTACCAATCCAAATGGTACTGCTTGATCAAAATCTAATCAGAACTCCATGAAAATGCAGCCCCAAATGGTGATAGAGCCTCCACTATGTTTTACAGATGGTTGGTATGTTTTACATATTGGCAACTATATGAACCAAAAAAAATCTAATATGGATTCATCAGTCAGCAAGGCTTGTTGCCATTGATTTTCAGTAGAAAATTAATTTGGCATACTTTAGCTTTTTCTCCCTGTTTCACTTCCTTAAGAATAGATTCTTGGCAGCCACCCTTCCAATGAGACCTTTCTGATAAGGCTCCAGTGAACAATAGATGAATCAACTCAAGTGCCAGATGCACCTCTCAGGTCCTGTGTCAGGCCTTTGCCAAATTGTATATCCAAATTCTTAAAAACATGACTGTCACATTTACTGCAGATGTTTCTTGAGCCTAGCACTTATTCTATTGTCCGCCACTTGCTCAGTTTCCTCAAAAATGTTAAGGACACAATACACTACATGCCAAAATCTGTAAACACTGGTTCATCCTTTGAGTTCAATGCCTTTTGTACACTTTGATGATTCATGGGTCAGTGTTACATTGCTTAAATGGTCGGATACAAGGACTGGACTGAAAATGAGTGAAAAAGCAGCCAATGTCCAAAGAAAAACCTTGAAAGACATTCAGAAAGCCTGGAGAGCTATTGCTCAAGACCACTTTAAAAAGTACAAGAAAGTTTGGCTCCTTGGAAGCAAAGAAATTGAAATTGAAATGGAAATTAGGGGTCGCTCAAAACGTTTGCACAGCACTGTAAACAAACAGAAAGCAATCATTTTAAAATAATTTAAATTTAAGTTTTACTCAAAATAGTACATTTATAGTTTTTTTTAAAATATTGAATAATATTGAGGGTTAGCTTTTTAAATAGTTTCTGTGGTTATCATTACAAAATTATAGGCTTTGACTGCCATCAAATGACATTCAGGAGCATTTGATGATGTTATTTATTTATTTACTTATTACTTTAATTTTTTATTTACTGGTTATTTGTGCACATTTTTCTGCACCACACACTGCTGTAGCATTTTAATTGGGTGCAAATTACCGACCTTGCAATGATGGAAAAGTTTGATGCCTACTAGGCAATTGAGTTGCTCTTGAGGATTTAACTAAGTATTGAAGAGCTGCAAAAAGATTAAATGCTAAATTGAAGGGACTCACATAAACTGCCTCAGAAATAGTTCAGAAAAGTGCAAATCTTTTCTTGGCCAAATGATCAAAGATTGTCAACAGCGATTCAAAATTTTGAATCAGCCGTTGGCTACTTGCCAGCCGCGACAAAGCCAGACTGACAAGCAAACTCCTACAGAGCCAGACTGTTTGAGGAAACACAGCCAAATCAGCAAATGCTTTGCTATAAAAAGATCTTTGTTTGTCTAAATTTTAAACCAAGTCTGGCATTAGCCTTAGTTTGAGTTTCACTTCACACTTTATATAAGAAAAAGACATCACCACGATTATAACAGCCACACACAACCACATTTTCCCACCCTGAAACCTCATTCACAGTTAAAATGCAGCTCTCAAATTGTGCGAATAACATTTCAGCCATTCTCAATAGCTGAAAGACTAATGGTATTGGTGAAATTTTGCATATTAGCAACAGCAAAGGTCTTGAGTTTCTGCTACTGTATATGGCCTTTTTATTAAATAATGATGTCATCTTTTACTATTGTTCAACTTCCTTGAACATCATATAACTCTCAAAAGAAATGCAGCAAGACACAGGCTCAATTTTACATTCCATCATCACTGCAAAGCTTCACAATGAAATGCAACCTGCTAATGGGTCTGTCAAAGCTGTGCTGGGCGCTGTTTGACAGTGATATCCTAATCCAACGAGGAACTGCTGTTTTGGCCGTTATGCTTCAGCAGAGGAGATGCTTAGGCCCAAAAGGCCAATATGATCACAGCTGAGAGGGGAGATAAAGTCCTCAGAACAGAGAACATCACACTCTCTGCATGTCGGTGGGCTGGTGTGCTCAAAAGACAAGTTTTTTTTTTCTAGTTCTTTGTTTTTAGACCTTTAGATGATTTACATCATCTTTGCTGTGTGTTTTTAGAGGAATATATTTTTCAACCGTGTATATAAATGTAGCTTCTTGTGAAAGACTGCTTCCACATTTCCACTGGTGATAAGCATTATCACTTAACTCGCTTATTTTTGGAGGCAACATTTTTACATTAGAAGTGATTAAAATGCTGCCTTTATGAACCACAAATTGGAAGGAGTTAGTTAGGGTGGATGGTAGATATATATAAAGCCCAAAGCCTCTGACATTAGAGTCTATGAGTCACATCTAGACTTCCATACGTGGTTTTTGTTTAGGCACTTTTGTTAAGGTCAGGGAATGGTTGTGGTTTCAATGAAATGATAATAAACACATTTACATCTGCTGTAAATTATTTTATCCTAACTCTAACTAATTGATGCTACTGCAGAAGTATAAATATTGTCAAATAATGCTGGATATATGTCTGAAATATTTGACTGTTTTACTCATACATTCACTCTAAAAATGTTTGCAAATTCCCAGGTACAGACATAAAAACCTTCCTCTTTACAAAACATAATCCAGTCAGCCTTGTTTCCTTCAAAACATGTGCCAATTAATTATAACATTATGATCACTGACTGGTCAAGTGGATAACACTGACCAGTCATCATGGCACCCAGTAGTGGGTGGGATATATCAGGGAGCAAGTGAACATTTTCTCCTCAAAGCTGATGTTTTAGATGCAGGAAAAATGGGCAAGTGTAAGATTTGAGTGAGATTGATAAGGATCAAATTGTGAAACTGCAGCTCTTTTGGGTGTTCATGGTCTACGGTGGTCAGTAGCCATCAAAAGTGGTCCAAGGAAGGAACAGTGGTGAACCAGCGACAGGGTCATGGGCAGCCAAGGCTCAGTGATGCACATGGGAAGCTTGGCCTGTGTGGTCTGATCCTACAGACGAGCTGCTGTAGCTCAAACTGCCAAAAAAGTTAATGCTGGTTCTGATATAAAAAAAAAAAAAAAAAAAACTGTCAGAATACACAGTACATCGCAGTCAGGGTGACTTTTGTCACCTGCCAAAAGTACCAACAACGGGCATGCGAGCATTAGAACTGGACCACAGAGCAATGATCTGATGAATCATGTTTTCTTTTACATCATGTGGATGGCCACGTCTGTGTGCATCTGGGGAACACCTGGCACCAGGATGCAGGCGGAGACCGGGTGATGCTTTGTGCAATGTTCTGCTGGGAAACCTTGGGTCCTGCCATCCATGTGGATGTTACTTTGACAGATAAACCTACCAAAGCATTGTTGCAGACCATGTACATCCTTTCATGGAAACAGTATTCCCTGTTGTATCCTGTGGCCTCTTTCAGCAGGATAATGCGCCATAGCACAAAGCAAAAATGATTCAGGAATGGTTTTAGGAGGACAACAACAAGTTTGAGGTGTTGACATGGCCTCCAAATTCCCCAGATCTCAATACAATCAAGCATCTGTGGGATGTGCTGCACAAATAAATCCGATCCATGGAGGCCACACCTCGCAACTTACAGATAGCACAGCACACCTTCAGGGGTCTAGTGGAGTCCGTGCCTCGATGGGTCAGGGCTGTTTTGGCAGCAACAGGGGGACCAACACAATATTAGGCAGGTGGTCATAATGTTATAGTTAATCTGTGTGTGTCCTGTAGCAGAAAGTAATAAGCACTGACAAAAAAAGATAAGAATTTTTGCAGTGTCTTCTTGTGACTCAGCGTGTACAGGGTTTTTAAAGCCGTTTTTAGGCTTTTAATTGTCTTTTTAACATTGTTTCATTACGAAAGAAGTCCATTAGAGGAGAGAATCTATAATGTTTAGTTCTCTCTATATCACTTTTTTATGACACTGACATTTTGTCATGTCGATTCCTGCTGAAATGCTGCACAAAATGAACACGATTATTATTATTGACGTCAATCTCTGATGCCTATTGTTTTTGACAATAAAGTCACTGGCAGAAAAACAGCCTCTGCTGATTGCCAAGGAAAGACAGATCCTCTAAATCAGACTCTCATTGGTCATGGTTTTTATGAAGAAATCAGTTTATTTACACCTCAATTTATTATAAGAGGAGATAATTTAATGCAGTTTACAGCACGGTAGAAATGGCTTGCTTCCATATTTATATTGGTTGTACTGTCTTGTCCTGAGGTTGCTTGTGTTTATCTTAGATCGTGTCTTCATGCCATTTATGTCTTATTCCAAAAATACTTGGTATCCCCTAGTTGTTAAAAGTTGTCACATACAGTAAACAAAGTTGTTTTGTTCTTAGCTGTTGTCATGAAGCAGAAGTTACTGAATCCAAGAATATTAGTATCATGTCTGTGTGTTTAGATTTTACTAACATGTGACTCTGAGATGGAGCTGACACTGACTCAAATTGTGGCCATTGGGCATTAAGGGTTTTAATACCTTAATTGTCTTTCATCTCACGCAGTATCCCTGCTTGACTCCCCAACCCTCTAACTCTGCTTCACAGTTTGAAAACCTCTGTGCAAGACAATGGGACAGATAGCACATTAGTAGTTTCCTAGTAATAGTACAGAATAACCTTTGTGGAAAATGTTAAACAAATCTCTACAGGTGTATCATAATTTGAATAAGTGTCAAATTAATTCTGAGTGAAATGTTCCCTGGAAGATGAGTCATTGAATGAATAAGACAAAAACAAGGGTACAAGAGTGCAGGGGCATAGAAAGTGCTTGAAAGAAATCGAAAGCAAGAGGAAGCAAGCACAAAGCTTCATTACATGCATTGTAACTCTATATAGTAGGCTATCTGCATTCATTCCCTCTTTATAACAGACATCAGACACCCACCTCAAAGCTAATTCCCCTTTCCTCCACTACCTCCTTCCCCCTCTCCAGGGCACTGTCCATTAGCTCTCTCCAACAGAGCTCCAGACATTAAGACCAATTCATTCTCACTCATTAACACTTCCTCCATGCAAAAATGCAGATTCCATTAATAAACAGTCTGTGTTGCTGTCCTGGGGTAATAGGGGAGATGTGGAGATCTGTGGAGAACATCTAAAAGTAAAAATGCAGAACGAGACACAACAATTCTTTAAAGAGGTCAGAGTCGCATAATAATGAGGTTTAAGATTCGCAAATCTATTTCTTTTCTGCTTATACTGTACGGATCTAGCAGTATGGCATCTTTGTTATGAAAATTATCCCAATTGTTCTTTATTTATTTAGACATTTACACATCAGTACAGACTGCATGCAGACACAAAACAAACACACACAAAAAGCTCTGGTTTGAATAAAAAGCAGTATACGCAGTGCGAGCAATATCATTCTCTCAGCTAGAACCTCTTTGGTGTCTCTAAAAATCAAGATGATCCCAAAAGAGAATCCCAGAATTAAACTGTTTGTCACTTGTAGTACTGCAGTAGTTAAATACCCTTTTATACATAAATGGGCTACAAGATGCAATTTCTTGTACATGTCGTTTTAAGCCACGTCTCCTCCGTGCTGCATGTATGTAACGTGTGAATTATTCATGACCACATCCTTCAAAGCTCTGTGAACACACGTATGTGCGATTAACGCTGGCAGGATTGTAGTTATAGCGAAATGATAGGACGTTTTCCTGGTGTTTCCATTATATCTAGTTCAAAACTGATTTTTCTTCAAGAGAAAGAAAGATAAGAAATGTGTGTATAAGAGCCAGCTGAGGCTCTGTGTGTCCCATTTTGTTTGAACTAATTTTTCATGACACGCTACAGTTTACAACATCAACACGCAAAAAAAAAAAAAAAAAGCAGGCTCTGAGCTTTGCTATTGAGGAGCATGGTGTTTTGTAAGTGCTTGAATCAGAATGTCCTAAATGTGCTAAATGAGACAGACAGGAGGCGCGGACAGTATGAAGATTTAACTGCAGTTTAACTCCTTTTACTCAAACAAAGGGTGCAGACGCTCTCAAATAACAACTCACAAAGCAATCTATAAAATCACTGTGCTATAATGCATCCCACTTCAAAACTGATTTGCCAAGATCTTCAACCATGTGAGAATAAGTACAACTGATTGAACTTATAGATAAATAAAGCTGTGACACTTGTCCTGCAGATCAATGCCCTGCTCATTCACAGAGAGATTAACAGGAGACAGAGAAAAGCTAAATTTGGAATGTATTGTAAGGACTGAATATCTAAGACGTTCTGGTAGATAATGCTTTTTTTTTTCCTGCCCAAAGTGGAAATTAGATGACAGCAACAGAGCTAAAAACAAAGCTAAGGCCAATTTCGTTTTGTCTTGATAACAAAAATGAAACATTTCTTGTGTCTGCTACATAGTAATCAAATGAAGGAAGACTCTGGCAGCTGCCATGTTAAGCACTGTCTGAATCCAATAAATCTCTCCCCAAGAGCAGCACCCTAATAGTCAAGTAATAGCTGGCTAACAGAGCCGAGCACATTTCAGAGTGTGCAGACGAGAGAGTTTTGTCACAGAAAGCAAATGCTCCAAATGTACCTCCTTCTGTGGCAACAATAGGGGGCAAAGATGTATTTGTGAGGAATTTCATATTTCAAATCACACATTGAGCTTCTAAGTATAGCCCGGGTTTATCTGCGCTCCCGGAGACAGAAGCTATGAATACTGCATCCCTCTGCTTGCTGCCACCCTGTCAAAGAGGGTTTCAATGTTGAGGCATGCTTGAATGGTTAAAGTGGAATTTTTATCATGAGAGCACTAGTCACTTCTCTTGTGCGTTCCTTTACATATAGGTGTGGGATGCACAGTGGCGCCAACTGCTCCTGGGGGACTCAAAGGCAACATTATATTTGAAATAGATAAAGCATAAACAAAAAGCATTTAAAACTCCCGAATCTTGCCTGCAAACTTTGTGCAGCCAAAAGTTATGTATAATCCTCTTCATCAGCTGAAAGTCACAGTTAAAATGAGGTTTAAGTGTTCAACAGCGGACTCAGGAGGCATTACTGTGTTTTTGCTTCAGCTGTTAGATGTGTGTCGTTTTTGCCATTTTCTTTAAACCAAGGTTGTCCTTGTAATTCCTGGTTTAAAAAGACACGAGCAAACTGAGCTCTGCCCATTCAGCAAGGCACAACACTGCATCCCAACCACGATTTCACTGTGGAACACCTGGACCTCATTTTCACTGGCACTGTTGTGGTGGAAATAATCGTGCATCACTTTCTGATGTATGATATATTTGAGAAATGTAGGATGAGCGCCAAACCTAACTGGCACAATTACGGTGGGGTGGGGTTTCCACACCATTTACGTTTGGCTCTAAAAATGGCACAAGCCATACGTGACAAGGATGGAACATTGGCTTATGCAGTGCAACAAATTCCATGTAAAATTCCAAGCAAACAATGGTAAACACTGAAGTGTACTAAACACATTTATTTCAGACCTGGAATATGTGCCAGTATTTGCAGATTGCATTTTAACATTTATAATATTTATTATAGCAACTTCATACCTTACGCAGCTTGTGTGTCCCTTAAGAAGTGCTCTCCGTGCTTTAGCCAGATGACCTGAGCTTTTAATGATTTGTCTTGCTCGACAGGATTGAGCGCAATAGCCGCCACTTGTACTGCACGTAGCTCTCCCTAACTCTGTCACTGCACAGCATGTGGGATGCTGGCAGGACCAAAAAGACTACACCCTGAGTGATTTGAATAAGTGTCAGCAGGTCACAGCAGCACAACCTTGATAACATTTTCCCCCAGTGTCCAGAACAAAGCATTGATGCTCTTTTTCATTTGTCCTCAGTGGAGAGAGGTTTTGCCGTTTTCTCTTTCACAAACAATTGGATTTAATGGATTTAATTGTTTTGTTTTCTTTCTTTAGTTTTTATAGATCCATGTTTTATTTTACTGTTATTCAAGTGAAATGCCTGCTGTGTTTTGTAACGTCTGCAGTTTTGTCTGGTTTTTGGTTTATTTCGTTTTGTTTTTCCATCAGAAGCTGCGAATGTGTTCAGTCTGACAACATACATTAGCAGTTACAAATAATAAGCTAAGACCATTGAAAGTCTGAAAGTTATAAATCAGATATCAAAATAGTTGAGTGTTAATTTTCTGTCAAATAGGTATTATAATAATTTATCAACAAGACGATAGTAAGTGGGTGATCTTCATAGAGTTAAGTTACTGTAAAGCAACTCAAAGCACTTAAGTAATTTGTTTTGGTTTGTTTTATTTTTAAAAATACAACAACTATAGCAGTATAGCAGAGACTAAAAATTTGACTTGCACCTTTCACTTCCAGGAGGCTCCTCTGGTTATCCGTCCACTAGTCCCAATCAACTTATTGTCCAGTACTCCCAGGGGTTGAAGTGGGATTTGGCTGGTAGTGGCACCCTGAGATCGGATGTAGCGGTGCAGTGTGGAGAAAAGAATTACTTTGAAATAAGTCCCATAATAATTTGTTTTGTGAGGCCGTGATGTTTCGCAAGCTCTGAGGCTGATTTTTCAACCCCTTAATACTATAAAGCTAGTATACAAGATAGAGAGACTCTATTCAGCATCACCTCACCTTAAATAAATATAAATTGATGTCTGCGACCCTTGATGCAACCTAACATTGACCATGAACACCATACATGAACATATGCAGTCCAACATGAAGAGCATTACTGTAAACTTCACCACAAACTAACTAATTAAGCCTGCATTAAACTGTACCAAACTGCTTAATAGGCCTGCAGTATTTTCATGGACAGTTTGAATAACATAAAGCTAGTATACTTTGATTTGTTTTGCAAGACGTTTGATAGAGGCATAATTCAGTAGCACATACAGTGCCTTGTGCTTCTTTCCAATCTTTTAATAATTCTATTATATTTTAAGAATTTATATAAGTAGTTTTGTCTTTTAGAACTCAGCAGCAAATAATTTCAAAGCATTGGAAAAAATGTTCCCTTAATCAACCTTTAGTCATAGTGCTTTCTAACCTTAACCAACATCTGGTCTAAACTAGCTGTATGGAGGTGTCACGGCTGGTGCTGAGAGGGCAGGGAGGACCCCAAAGCAGGACGCAAGCAGGTGCGGACGTGTTGCTTTAACTCTTTATTTAACAGGCTGGACAGGGCCAGCTACACGAGACAAAACTCCAAAACTCGAAACACTAGAAAACTCAAAACTAAACACTAGCCGACATCACACAGATGAAAAGACAACAAGGACCCGAACAAAGAACAAAGGAAAATCAAGGGCTTAAATACACGAGGGGACTGATGAGGGAATAGAACACAGGAGGGAACACAGGTGAACCAAATTAACCTAAATTCACAAGGGGAAGTAAACAAAACACAAAACACAGGGAACACAAGACTGTCAAAAGAAAACAGGAAGTGGCACAGGGGAACAGAGACGCAGACTTGACACCAGACAAGGACGCAGACCTGAACACAAAGCAAGACACTGGGCCACCGGCCCAGAACCGTGACAGGAGGCTGGAAAAACACACACGTCCACCTTCCCACTACTTGTGCTGGAACAAGAATACCATCCATGCAGGAGGGCTGGAATAATATAATTGTGTTTATATATATATAGGTATTTCTTCAAAAATAATTTCCTTTAGTCAGGCTTCTGCAGATGTGATTCTTACAGGATGCACATGATCAGCTGTGGCACAGTCATTCCATTGTGTGTTGGCTTATCTTTGATGTTGAGCTTTTGGCACATCAAGCTACATACTTGTTGGCATTCCTAAACTTGTATCAAGGGTCCCTGTCATTAAAACCAGTACCCTCTTAGAAGCTCACTTCCTTATGCTGTCATTTCTACTTTTTAGTGGTATTATTACTAAAAAAAAAAAAAGAAAAAGAAAAAAATTACAGAGAACAAAGCCCAGTTTGCTTAATGCTATTTCCCAACACTGAAATATCTTCTCTATTTTGCCATTCATCTCTTCTTAGAGGGATCTATCCAGCTTCAAAGGGCATCCCCGTCAGCCTTTGCTCTGATGACACGGATTTAATCCTCAGACTAAAGATTTTATAAAAGTGATGGGTTTTTTCACCCTTCTCCTTGTCAACTCTGCATGTTGGGCAGCTGGAGTGTGGCTGAAAGAGCGTGTTATGATACTGCCAAGAGGAGCGGGACTGAGGGTAGGATACAGGAACACAAACAGCGAATCAAAGGGTATTAGGTTGTAAGCTTTGCATCATTGGTAATTGGGTTGCCAGAGCAATTTATTAAAATATGACACTTTTTCCCCTGTTCCAAGTCTTTTTCTGTGATATTTAACAGATGGTGTCTTGCAAACCAATAACTAGGTATAGCCAAGCTCTGCAGGCAAACAGAGGCAAATGAATATTTCAGTCGCTTGAAAAAAGCATTTGTGTATCATCCAAATAGAGCACAGACAAACCAAAAAGGACTAAGAGCAAGTTAAACATTTTGTCTTTGCTTAATCTGTGCTGGTATACCCACAGCAATTTCCTCTTTCCTTACAGTATTTTTTTTATGTTAAGTTAAAAGAAAGGTAAAAGAAGGAGGTATTCCCTAGATTGGTGTGGAGGGGTTTATGCTATTGTACCCACGATTATTAGTTAAATAACTTCAAACTAACCATCTATTTAAATTATCTCAGTTTAAACATTTCTGTGTTGTCTCTGTACTATTTACAACTAAAAAAAAGTATTTACTAATCATTGCGTTGCATTTCATGTGCATATTACCACACACAGCTTCCCAACTTTTATGGAAACAGGACTGGAGACTCGCCTTGGCTTGCCTTAACTGTGAACTCAAAACCCAAAATTTGACCTTACAGCTGCTTTTATTCAAGGAGAGCTGAAGTCAGTCATAATGCATACATATATCGCTTAGAGCAGGTCTAACACATGGCTTTGTGACAGTTGCCCCAAGCTTTGCTACAGGGCCTGTCCGCTGTGATCCTGCTGCCTTTAGAAGCCTCTGACCTGTTCTCCTACAGGGGCTGTTTGAGGACTGAGAAGTAGTAGTTCTCTTACAGTTTTTTTTTTTTTTTGACCTTCTTACGGGAAGCCAAGAATAACCAGTCAGGTACAAAGACTGGATGTGTCCAGCTGTCCATCAATCCCATAAGATCTTACTGTTGAAGACCACATCAGTTAATAAAGACAATGTGCCATATATGCACACTTGCTATTTTGCCTTTATTTTGTGCCAACATAGTGGAGCGAGACATGAAATATGGGGAAAGAGCAGGGCAATGACATCCAACAAATGGTTCAGCCAGCCAGAAATCAAACTCTAAATCCATACTTAGTGTAAACTTAGCCTTGCAATTTTGCAATGACAAAATGTTGAACATAGTACTAAAATTACTTGTTTATGAATTTTTACAAAAACAAAATAACAGAGCTTATTTCCTTAAATATTGTCTGCCTTTAGATTGCTAAAAGTCTAAATTCTATATGCAGTTGAATGCTGGACCCATTTAGATCTGGTGCAATTAATCAGTTTATCAAATTGGAAAATACTAGTACATGCCCATGCAATGGTATTGTCAAGGAATTTAGTCCAGTGTTAGGTGGTTGCTAGGCAATAATGATGTTATAATATATCATCCATAATTTAGGATTCGTGGGATTAGATGTTATTGTCATGAAACTGAAATGATGAGATGCTCTTATAAGGTGTTGTGGGTGCATAAATGCTACAAATGGGTCATTTCAGCCTTTTGATAGGTGGCTACTCTCCAGAATGACAACATCATAATATGTGATATGGATAAGAACCTTCAGGCCCCTAAGATGTACCTGTGTGCCAAGTTTGGTTGATCAGTTCCTGATTATGTAGGAGTTCACAGACAGATAGACATGCACAGATTTCATAATATACATATAATTTGGTAATATATTTATCGCAACATATATGCAGCATGTTTATTCACTGGTAAACATGCCAAAAAATCCATTGTTCTTGTTTTGAAAGGTGAATATTTGCTCATATTTTAGGATTATGATAGTAAATTTTATTTGGGAAAATTAAGCACCAGTAAATCAAGAAAATATTGAACAGATGTATTAGCAATACAAATAATTATTTGTTATTATTACTCTGCATATTTTAACATCTTCCTTTGGTTTGTGTAATTTAAAGAGATAAATTCTGCTTCAACTTGTTTTATATCTCCCAAAAAGTGGGGGATTTTGGCCACTACCTAAATGTGCAGATCATAAGAATTCACCTTTGTTTAATTAATCTTATAAGAAAGACACCAATAAATATTCCAGGATATTCTTTATATGTCTACTATAGTTTATCAGACTCATTTACCATAACAAAGCTTGAAATGAGATGACTCATTGCTCTCCCCCGCTGACTGCAATAGAATAGTAAGTATGTCTTCCATGTCAATACACAGTACCAGTACAGTACCCTAGGCACGGTCTTGTACCTCCTCTGTAGCTTTCAGCAGGAAACATATTTGATTCCACGGCTCTTCCTGTATAGTCTCGACACAGTTAAATCCACATATCTGAACTTCAAGGTCTTTGTCTGACAAACATCATTTTCTCAAGGATAAAATAAGCCACCTGAAAATTCTGACAGGCTTAAATTTTGAAAGGCAGTGATTCTTTCTCTCTCTCTCTTTCCCCCCTCCGCCTCGCTCTCTACAGCATTCATATTTACAGGCTTCCTCAGTGCATCTCGGGGTTTTACAAGTAATTAATTATTCACCCTTCCCTGCTCTATCCTTACCTGTCTTTATCTCTCCCTTCAGTCTCTTTCGGTGAACTCTCCTCGGTAGATAGTGGGGGAATACAAACCACCCTTTGTAGTAAAGGTTAGCATAGACCAAGCTGACTTTAAGTCCATGCTTTAAGAATTAGAGAGGAGAGCAACTCCACATCATTTCCATCTGTGTTTGGAGATCAAGGCAAAATATTTTTGTGAAAACAGTCTGTTGTATCTATTGTTAACATTCCCCCCCAAAAATGCCCCTGCTGTACTTAAAGGTGCCAAAACACAATTTCAATAAATCCCTGAGCAAGTTTCCAGGCCTCGTGTGTGCCTCTGTAGTGATCTTACATAGCTGATTTAAAAATTTTTGTTCCAGTAATTGTGGTTAAAAATTAATGCAAGTTTTGAAAGCCCGTCTACTGCTGGCATTCATCATCTTCTGACAGCTTCCACTGAAGATTAAGCATTCACCCTCAACGCCAGAGGAAAACAGGGAGGTGCCCAGATGAGAAACAGGGTCATTAACTTTAGGCTCCTCAGCGGAAATAGGTGTCTGATTGCGCAATTGGGATTTTCTCAGAAGAAAGCTTTGAGATAGACTTTGATCCATAAAGTAATCATGCAAAAGATTTGTCTGAGTATCTCTGTAGAATTTAGGACAGCTGAAAACTGGATGAAATAGTAGGGACGATTAGTACGAGAGCACTGTTTGTCTTCTTATGATGCACTGATCTTTTGGTTCTTGATGAGGAAACAAAAGCTGATCGCTAAGCCCATCAGGCACTGTCTAAGGGCTAATCTCAGGTGGTTTTAAATAGATTCATTGCACAGCTGCTTAATGGTCTAATGTTGCTTTGAAGTCAACTTATTTAGGAGATTACCTGTTCA
>JAMQGT020013959.1:0-17680 GCA_024447675.2 Pterophyllum scalare
CCACCCTAAGGAACAGTAGTCTGCAGGCCAGGACGTTCAGTCCAATGATGAAAGCACCACTCTTTGAAGAGCTTTCCTGTCCTGCTTGGTGCTGTTCCCCGTGAGAATACTTTCGATGGTGCAGGTGTCGAGATGCTGGTGAGCCGCCTTTGCTATGAAGCTGGTTTGGCAGTACTCCAAGTACTCCTACTCTTTCTACTGGGGCTCCACTAATCTAACAGGCTGATAGCAATGCTCCTTTTTTGCTGCAGTCCACAATCAGCTCCTTTTTCTTGCTGACACTGAGCAGAAGATTATTGTCCTGGCATCAGTTTTCCTGGTGTTTAATCTTCTCCAGATAGGCCCTCTCATCATTGTCTGAGATCAGGCCCACCACTACGGTGTCATCAGCAAACTTCACAATTATGGCAGAGCTGAAAGTGGCCCACGCAATCATGGATGTCCCCGTCTGAGCGCATGCTGTCATTGTGTCCCTGGGCAAGACACTTAACCCACATTGCCTAAGTGTGAGTGTGGTTGTGTGGTTGGTTTTTGGTGGTGGTCGGAGGGGCTGTAGGCACGAATTGGCAGCCACACTTCTGTCAGACTGCCCCAGGGCAGCTGTGGCTAAATTAGTAGCTTACCACCACCAAGTATGATTGAGGTGTGAATGAATGGTGCTTGAAATTGTAAAGCATCTTTGGGTACCTTGAAAAGCGCTACATAAGACTAAGGCATTATTATTATTATTATTATTATGTATAGTGAGTAAAGCAGGGGGCTCAGGACACGGCTCTGGGGGGCACCAGTGCTGAGTTTTACAGGAATAGATCATCAAATTTGGTGGTGAGTATGGAAGGGATAATAGTGTTAAAAGCTGAACTGTAGTCGACAAACAGCATTTTAACATAATTACCCCTCCTAATATCGAGGTGGGTCAGTGTGGTGTGATG
This sequence comes from Pterophyllum scalare, assembly GCA_024447675.2. Taxonomy (NCBI): domain Eukaryota; kingdom Metazoa; phylum Chordata; class Actinopteri; order Cichliformes; family Cichlidae; genus Pterophyllum; species Pterophyllum scalare. The sequence continues at coordinate 933 of JAMQGT020013959.1, forward strand.
CAGATGTGTAAGTGGAGTGGTTGTGATGATATGTAAACTGCAAAGGGTCCATGGAGTCTGGCAATGAAAAAGTGATGAAGCATCTGACCAGCATTTCAAAGCGCTTCATCACGCCAAATATGAAGGCAACAGGGTGATAGTCATTGAGGCAGGTTGGCTGAGGTTTCTTTGAGACAGGGACAATGGTGGCTTTCTTGAAGCATGATGGGATGACGCTGTGGGTCAGGAAGAGGTTTAAGATGTCTGTGAATACAGGAGCCAGCTGGTCCATGCAGGCTTTGAGGACCACAAATTCCGTCTGGTCCCGCCGCCTTCCTGGTATTCACCCTCTTGAACAGTCTTATCACATCCCTCTCTGCAATGGTGAAAGAGCGCTGTCCTCTGGTGGGCTCTGCTTAGGGCTCAGCTGCGTCTTCAGCGCTATTTGCACCAGCGCCGGCACAAGCACAGTTAGCCCCGCTGGTTGCAGCTTCGAAGCGAGCATAGAAGTTAAGTTCGTTCGCTAGAGACTCATCCGTGCTCGCCGTAGTGACGTTTTGCCTCCCTCACTGCTCTGCTATGTTGTGGCTTTGTAGTCGTCCATTTTCCCACTAATGTCCCTTGCATTGTAGGCAGTACAAGAGTTCAAAGTGTCATGAATGGTTTTATCCACCCACGGCTTCTGGTTGGAAAATATTTTGATGGTGATTTTTGATTCTTTTGACAACATTTCTATTGGATTAAGGTCTGAAACTTCACTTAACCATTCCAAAACAGCATCTTTACTCATTTCTTGTCCATTTTTTACAAGAACAGTTTTTGTACTCTATGCCATTGTCTTGATGCATGACCTGCTTTAACTTGAGATTCAATTTAAGGACCAGATGCCCCGACGTTTTCCTTGAGAATTTAGTGGTATAATACAACAATCCACAGACTAACATCTTTTTTTTTCCATCTGAGAGGGCAAAACTTACTTCATTGAGACACAAAACTTAAGATGGATTGTTTGATAATTGAATATCTACCGAGTAATCATAATGTTGACTAATATATTATTGCTAAAACAGGGTTTTGACACATGGCCCCTCGATAATCCAGGGACTTAAAATTATTTCACAAATATCTGTGGTCTTTGTGAAACTTAAGAGCAGATGCCATTTTCTTCAACTGAGCAATCTAACCTTACACAAGATATGTATGTGTAAGTGAACTCAGGGTTTGCTTTGCCTCCCAACCTGTGCTGCTGTAGAAAGCAAGCCTGGAGGTAGTGTGGAACTTCTGAATCAGGAACTGAGACAGAGAAATCCTGTCATCTGTGCTCAGGGACTCATCACCACTTTTCCAATAAAGCATCAGGTCCTCATCTGTGTAAGCATCTGCAGAACAGAAAGTAGGAATGGAAGTACAGAGTTAGTTTAAATGGCAAAAGCTGTGATAAGTAAGTAGAGCAAATTCTAAAAAAAAGCCTGTATTCTGCTGACAGCTGAGTCTCCAGAACCAAACTAATAAAGGAAAGTCACTAATAAAGGCAGCAAATAGTAAACTAAATATGTATATAAAATAAGTATGCACAGTATTTGTTTACCATGTACATATTGCCATCAGCCTTTAAACACAGATTCATTTCATACTCACCACCCTTACTTTGTTTCTCTTTTTAAACACAAATTCCATCCATCCATCCATCCATCCATCTTCCACTTTTCCTTTTCACGGTCTATTTCCTGAACTAAATGAAACACGTATACTCATTTACTGTTTTATGGTTTTGTTTTGTTTTTTTACTAATAGTAACTCCTGAAAATTAAAACCATAATGTTCTTAAATGTTATTTATTTAAATTCAAATTTGTCTATTTATTTATTGGTGAAAGGGCCATCTTGACAGCATGCAGGAAGTCAGAAGGGGTGTGAAAATTTGGATAAATTAATTTACAATGCACATACAATTACAAATTTGAGGCATGTCTACTTTGCTTTTCATTGAACTTTGATTACACTTAGATTTCAAGATTGAAATACTGTATTTTTTACTTGACTGCATTTATATAAAAATATATATACAGTGCTTACATTTACTAGACCACCTGTGATAAAAACAAGAAAACACAAATATTTCAGAAATCTGGCAAACATATGTTTAAAACTAAAAATCTAACTGTTATTTATTAGACAAATAACAAACATTTTTATGCCCAAATTTAATCTGGTACACTGGAGATTAATCAAGCATAACATTCAACCAGTAAAACAAAATTGTCTCTTCAGGGCTCCAAATGCATTACTGTAATCTGGCATCTTATATAATGTGTTTTACAATTTTTTTTTCAACTTTTCTGTAAAACTGCAAATCTGAAAATTCACAGATAACAACAGTAATGATCTTTTATCATTAAAAATATCATTTCTGGTTATGTAAGTGCATTCCCAGAAAAGATTCATATATGTTCCAACACTTGTCTTAGATTTAGGACACAATATTGATCGATTAGGATTTATTTTTTTAAGAAAATATGGGTTCCTATGTTGTCTATGTGTTATCTTATATTGAATTTCTTTAAATACATATCTAAATTCTAGAAATGTATAACTAAAGAGATAAGTGCAATTGTACAGAGTAAAGTTTGTAAGATCTAGGGCAGTGTCTATTGGGGCTGCCTTCCCCAGATAAAGGATTAAAAGGTAAAAAAAACTTGAGGTTGACTAATAAACTATTACTTTTAGGCCAGAAATGCATTCTGCAAAATTGGATTTATGATAAACCTCCTACAGTGACTCTGACTAATTGCAGTGGAAAACATAAGTGCAAAATTAAGTGGCAAAACTGAAAGCTTTAAGACCCTATGGCAGCCCTTGATGGATTATCTGCCCAGTGATCTACGTTCTGACCTACTTAAAGGAAATAATAATACCTAATAATTTTTTGATTATATACTCATGTTTTTTTTTCTTTAGTTCTGCACATTTAGTCTGTATCATAAACATACTGGATATGGGTTGTATTTGTTTTTCTTTTGTGAAAATAAACAGATGAAACAGAAAATGCAACTTTTACACAAATGCATGAGGAATAATAGCCCTATGATGTCAGGTGGCATCGTGGGGTAGTAGTTAACACTTTCACCTCACAGCAAGAAGGTTCCTGCTTTCTGGAATTTGAATGTTCTCACTGTACTTGTGCGGCTTTACTATGGATGAAAAGTAGACAAAATGTTTAAAGCAATTCATGAATCTATGCTTACATAGTCTAAAGTGCTTTGAGTAGTCAGTAAGACTAGAAAACCACTATATAAATACCAGTCCATAACACAGACATTTTTCACCTACTTTTATTAGTGCATACATTTTTTGAGTAAATCTTTTGAGCTTTTGGAGATGAAGAAGGGTTTTGGTGTGAAATATCTTTGCAGAAAAGATTGATTCATTGACAGCAGGTCAACAGCAAATGAAAAATCATAAGCTTTAACTGTGGCTTATGGGTATTAGTTTCTAATACAGGCCTGTTTCAAAGTCTGCTTCTCTCTACATGTGAAGGCAATAGAGGCTCTGTCCACCAAAGTAATCTGTAAATGATTTGACAACATAATGGAAATACCAGAGACACTGTAAAAGAGAGACGTAGAAATGTACAAGGCAAAGATGGCAGCTGTCTCACTCTTGACCAGAAAGAGCTAATCAATGGCTGAAATGGGAATCTTGAGCAATGGTGCAAGCATGAAGTATAGGTTCACAACATTGATCACATCAGCATTCTTGATTGATTTGCTAATGAAGCTGTACTGTGTAAGTTTGTGCACACATAGTATACTATGTGTGCACAAACAAGTTATAATTTGTGGAGAAGAACACATCTTTAAAAACATTTTAAAAAATCAGATTTGACTGATGATGATATACATGCTGTTTTGGGGGAGAGAGTTACAGTGGTCATTGCTAAAATAATTATATCTATCTATCTATCTCTCTAGATATCTATCTCTCTAGATATCTATCTCTCATCTAAATGAACCTACTGTACAGTGGTAGCAAAGTAGAATTAAGCAGGTATCTCAATTTGGCCAAAATATGACTTAGGCAATTATGCTATGTAGCTAAATATATATTAGTGTTAACTGCTAAAATATCTGCCCAGACACCTTACCAAGATGGCTGCAGATTGGCAAGACTTGCTTCTAAAATGAATTTGGATTAATTTATACAATCACCAGCTTCTTAGTGAGCAAATACAGTTTATATTTATTTATTTATTTTAGTCAGCATGCTTGTTGGCTGAGGAAACAGTCTGTCAAAATGCATTTGACCTTTAAAATATAGCAGTGCATCATTTCCTGAGAAAAGAATGGAATATCATGATTGAAAAATACTTACAGCTCTCCAGCTCCAGTGTACATGTCTGTGAGTCCAGAGGGAAACGACTGAAATCCATGTTGCAAGCTGCAGTAACGGTAACCCTGTAGAATTAAAAACAGAATATAAACCTCACTAGCTCTGTACAGGCTTGACTGGGCACTGCCAAGTAAGCTGTTGTTTTTTTGCCCTCACCTCAGGCTGTAAAGAACGTGACCATCTGGGAAGACTCTTAACATGATGTTGTCAGTGGTGGTGTCGTGGATGAAGGACCTTTTAGAATGGACAAAGAACACATCAGGCACCCATATTTTCTTCACCAGGCGGCCATCAAAGGTCATGCTTTTGTTTGTGGAGCTTGGGAAGGCAAGCCTTTCATCTTTCCAGTAGTGCCTCAGGTATAGAGTCATGGTGAAGTCCTGAGGGAATGGGGAAAGGGGGACAGCATCAGAAACAGCCTCAAGATTAAAAAGTCTCACTTAGGACTTTCTACCACTGATTTATTGAATTCCTCTGGGATTACAGTGCTGCAGCGGCTGCTGGACTTTTGGGATCGCTAATGGCTAAATGTACACTGTCATCCAAAGTTCTGAACAGTAACTAAGTACAGCCCATAACCTCCATTGGGCCTAGATTACCCTCTTTTTCTCTCCTCCTTCCTCCGTGTCACTATGCAGGCAGGAGCAGAGAAAATGGAGGATGCCCCCTCATGCATGCCCCCTCCACATCACAGATCATCTTCTGTCCTATTCTCCTAGTAGTATTACATAACAACAGATCATTTGGCAACATGTACTCTTGGCACCAAGCAAACAAGTACCTTTGATGTTGCATAAGACAAGTTTAGGGGCATGCCTGAATCCCCCATATCAGTAATAACTTACGTGTACAAATGAAAGATGATTTCATCTTTAGAAATCTAAATTATGTGTCCTTTAATGTTACCAAAATCTATTGGCATATTGGTTAATTTATTTCTACTTTTTTTTTTTGTCTCTGCAAACAGCTGTTTGCATGAATCAGTGGCATTTTCTGTCTTTTACAAATTAAAAGTTGTATTTATAAGAAACCAAATGCCACATTTTCTCAGGTCACTGCACTCTGTGGTCAGGGGTTTTGTTCTGGCATAATTGTAGTGGCTAATGCTATCTAATAATAGTGAGTTTTAGACAAAAAATTGCTGGAGAATTACTGAGCATGTTTTCTGTCTCTATGGTCTTTTTGTTAAAGCACACTGAATGGCTTGATGGCTGAATGAATTAAGCAACGACTAGGAAACTATGGCAAGAAATATATAGCATGTAGTACATTCTGTTGTGTAACAGAATATGCTGAGTTGGTTCACTGACATTATGACTACTATGACTTCCCTTAGGCTACTAAATATTAATGTTCATTATTATCCCATATGTCATTGCTATAAAACTGAGTACTTGGGACACTCAGTACGGTGTCACATCTTGACCAAGGGTAAACTTTTTAAATAGCTCTATAGCTGGCATTTAAGCACCTGATTTTGCATTTGTTAAGCAGCAATTTAGTATTTATCACTGTCATAAGTGCCACAAAAAGTAAAGTGTAATTATTGTAGGGATCTTACAATATAAAGCACCTTGAGGCGATTGTTGTGATTTGGTGCTATATAAATAAAACTGAATTGAACTGAATTAAATTGAATTCCTCACCTTTAAGCAAACTACTGCTGTGTAACTACAATGCCTTGGTTCATTAAAACTGTGATATCAGCAACTATGCAATAAAACAGAACTTGACAGAGGCTAATATTAGCAAACTTTAGCTAGATATTGCTAAATTGCAAGACATGGGCCTGAAAAATTAGGCCCACACAGGTGCAGTGCGACTACTTGTAACTGGGTTGATCATAAAAGACAAGCAGAAATGGTCAATAGAGCAGAAATAATCCTGTGTAGGCTACAGACTTGTAGAAATGATTCTGGCCTCTGTAAGTAATTTCCCTCTTCATGAAAATGAACTAAGGGGTTAGTCTTTATACCTGTTTAAATTGTATTAAAACTTGAACTCTTAATACAATTTAAATTTATAGTTTGTAAAATCTTACCACTAGATGACAATAGGCTGCAGATTGCAGTCAACTAAATTCTGTTTTCTTACCCAATTCAAATGCATAATCATAGCTACAATGGCTGCTGTCAGACAAACAACTCTGGCTGCTGTTCATCTGTAGTGAGTGTAAGCTAATCTGCTGTTCACCTCAGCTGTCAATACATGTCCACATCTATTTACTCTAGAGGATGCTGTAAAACTTTGTGAAGGGAGTCGAGTACAAGTCAGTGAAGCTCACTTCTGTGCAATGACAGCAATACTGAAGTGAATTTGAACTTTTCTGTTCGTAAGCGCTGCTGTTTTTGCCGCTGTTAGCCTCTGTTAGCTACTGTTAGCCGGCTTTAGTGAAACATTCTTTCTTTCTGAAACGTTCTTTCTTTCTAAAAACATGATTAGGCAGAATGGTAATGTTCATCTCTGCCACCGTATTCAAGATGGCAGAGCAACATGGTGGCATCCACAAACCGGTGTCCCCTCCTGTGTATTTTTAATGGATTAATTCTAAGTTTGTGAGAATTATTCTTATTATATTTTTCTATTAAATAAACTCAACAAAATGACTGATTGTACCTTTAAACGTCTATTTTAATGACAGGTGGATGCTCTTTCACTTTTTTCATTGTTTGTCATTAAAAAAACTCCCACTGTTTGGTTTTTCTAATGAGCGCATCTTGTTTTTAGCCTATTTTTTGCTAGCCAATGATAGCATTAGCTGATGGTTTTCCAGTTCTAAAAGAACAACTTGGAGGGTCAGTGTGGATGAGCGCTGTTGCTCAGTGCTCATATTACATCTGTCCCTCTGTTTTAATAGCACTGTAGCTTTCATACAGTCATACACATTCTTCTCATTACATACACTCACATCACCCCAAACACGTTGAGTGTGAGGAGGGGGAGGGTAGGTCTTCTCACACCCCAGTTTCATGCACCCTGCCTGGGGTGGGGACTGGCTTGTTGTTTGGGGCTGGGTTGGCTGCTTCCCTGGGTTGCCACTGGCTCTGTGCTGGTACCTGTTCTCCCACATTAGGTGCCCATGTATGTTCCATGTGTGTACATGAGTGTTTGACTGGTGCGTGCGTGTGTGTGTGTGTGTGTGTGTGTGTGTGTGTGTGTGTGTTTGTGTCTGTGTATATGTGCATGCCTGTGTGTGTGCTTTTGTATGTGTGGACAGCTGGCCTGGGTCCGTGGCTTAATGAGCCTTGGCACCTGTGGGACGTGGTTACGGAGGGCAAGAATTACCCCCCTGGGGTGTAGGTGCCGGGTGCATGGCTGGATATCTTGGCGTGGTTATTGGCCTGCTCCCTTGGCGGCCGTGACCTGGAGGTGGCTTAGGCCTCTTTGGCGTGGGGTGGGGTGGGGAGGCTCTGCCGGGTGATTGGGCTTTTCTCGGGCCTTGTGATGTATCAAGAGCCACGGTATCCAGGGTAATGTCAGCATACCACCAAGAAGGACGAACCACATCCAAAAGGATTAACTGTGGATGCAAGAGGAAGCTGTCTGAAAGGGATGTTCCGGTGCTAACCTGGATTGTATCCAAAAAAACATAAAACCACATCTGCCCAAATCATGGCAGTATTAAATGTGCACCTCAACTCTCCTGTTTCCACCAAAACTGTCTGTCGGGAGCTCCACAGGCTCAATATACACGGCTGGGCTGCTATAGCCAAACCTTTGGTCATTCGTGCCAATGCCAAACGTCGGTTTCAATGGTGCAAGGAGCGCAAATCTTGGGCTGTGGACAATGTCAAACATGTATTGTTCTGTGATGAGTCCACCTTTACTGTTTTCCCCACATCCAGGAGAGTTACGGTGTGGAGAAGCCCCAAAGAAGCATACCACCCAGACTGTTGCATGCCCAGAGTGAAGCATGGGGGTGGATCAGTGATGGTTTGGGCTGCCATATCATGGCATTCCCTTGGCCCAATGCTTGTGCTAGATGGGCACGTCACTGCCAAGGACTACCGAACCATTCTGGAGGACCATGTGCATCCAATAGTTCAAACATTGTATCTTGAAGGCGGTGCGTGTATCAGGATGACAATGCACCAATGCACACAGCAAGACTGGTGAAAGATTGGTTTGATGAACATGAAAGTGAAGTTCAACATCTCCCATGGCCTGCACAGTCACCAGATCTAAATATTATTGAGCCACTTTGGGGTGTTTTGGAGGAGCGAGTCAGGAAACGTTTTCCTCCACCAGCATCACGTCGTGACCTGGCCACTATCCTGCAAGAAGAATGGCTTAAAATCCCTCTGACCACTGTGCAGGTCTAAAACCAGGTGTTTCAGTTTCATTGCCCAACCCCTGTATATCTACTCTTCTTTGATTATTTTTTCCCCCTTTCTTCCCTATACTTCCCCCCCCCTTTTTTTCCATTTCTTCCCTCCACTTGCTCCTTCCTTGTGCCTGTCAGACCTGGCATAAATAACTAAATAAAAAATAAATAAATGAAAATACAAACATCTACAAGAATAGCCTATAGAAAACTTATAGAGCTGTTCTTAATAATGCCTTAGCGCTTTTCAAGGTACCCAAAGACAATTTACAATTTCAAGCACCATTCATTCACATCTCAATCATACTTGGTGGTGGTAAGCTACTAATGTAGCCACAGCTGCCCTGGGGGCAATCTGACAGAGGCATGGCTGCGTGGCTGCCAATTCACACCTATGGCCCCTCCTACCACCACCAAACGCACATCCACATAACCAATGTGGGTTAAGTGTCTTGCCCAGGGACACAATGACAGCACACGCTCAGACGGGGACTCAACCAGCAACCCTCCGGTTGCGAGGTGAGCACCTACCCACTGCGCCACTGCCACCCTTCTTGTAAAAGCAAATATGTTTGGTACTTCAGTGCATTTGGATCAACAATCCGATTGCGAAAAATTCCAGACATGACAGGCTTAAAAAAATAAAAAAATAAAAAAAAATAAATAAAAGAACAACTATTGCACTGTACACTATATAAATGAAGAACATTTTCTTTTAGAAACCCAAGTCCAAAATAAAATTGGACAAGGTGTAAAATGTAAATTAAAAAAAATGCCCTGCATTGCAAATCTTATAAACCCATTTTAGTCACAATAAAAATGTGCCTTGTTCTCGCTGCAACATTTTTGTAGTGTCCTTTGAGCTGCCATTGGGTCTGTGATAATAACTTTATTAAAGGGCATAAAAAAATACCTTATCTATGTCCACCTTGTTAAAATGGGAGTTTGAGCTGATATTTTGGCATAATAAGATTTAATGTTGTAACTGACAACAGACCAGTGGGGTTGTGGTGACACAAACACATTACTTTTACCCAAGAGACTAGGTTTTGAGTTTTGTGTGAGAGCCTCAAATTTCTGCAGTAACAGCCTTTTGACAGGATAGGAAAAAGCACCAATTCTGGGTCTAATTCTTCTCGTGTGACTTTGCTGACAAAAATAAATTTTATGCCTTAAAATCTTGTAATTTTCTAAACCGCTGAAAGGCACAGTAAAAGATCATTTGCAGTATAACTGTTTAACATCCTGCAGCTTTATGATATAGTAATTCACAATATCAATAAAGATCAGTTGTCTGGAATCATTATTTTTTTTCTTTCCTTCTGTTGCAAAACAATTAAATACACAGCCCTGGGATTCAAATTAAATGTAATCCTCTACTGCCCTTGCAAACAGGAGCTTACACAACATCAGGGTGACTGTTTTGCATCCAATTTATGGTTCCAGAACAGAAGGTTGATTACATTACTCAGTGTTGCATTCAGTCTGACTTTGAGCAAAATCAACAATTCCAGCCACTGAGCCAACTGAAAACATCTGCATGACTAAAACGATACACTCATACAGAACCCCTCCATTGCCAATGACCCAACAGAGCCATGTTTACACAGGGCCAGGATGTCCTGTTGAAATTATGTTAAGGCTCATATCTAGTGCATCCAGAGTTAGACTGAGGAGAAAAGTGTTAACACAGTCTTAGTCATGTGTGCATTCCCATGCTGTTAATGAAGAATGTTACTGTGCTACCTCATTAGCTGCTTACTGCTCCTTCCCTATATGCTGAAGCATGTAAGTTCATTTATTCTGTAGTTAAATCTACCACTAATCACAAAGCATAGGTTGAATATTAAGTTAAAAAAACTAAATATTCCAAGTAATACTATTTTATTTTAATACTATTTTTCCCCACCCCAACTAATAATAATTACCATTATTGCCAGTATGTACAGCAAGGTTTTTTTATTTTATTTTTTTTTTACAGCTACTTATCTGTTAACTGACATTGTGTGTAATATGTAACATTTTATGCATTCTAAATATTTACCATATCAACTTCTGATATGCTGTCCAAACTCTCCACTTGAACATCCACTCCAACAGGGACAGCTGGACCTGCAGATAGAAAAATACTGTGCATTACAATACTGGAAATAAGGACAACAAGAAGAACCTAAAGCAGTGCTGTTTTAGTGGTAGTCTTTCGTCTTTATTGCAAGAAGATAGGAAATGTGCATGTTAACCACACTCCTAAAAATAATAATGAAAAAATCTATTAAAATTGAAATTTAAACCATTTTTTAAAAGTGGAACACTGTGCAAACTGCAAGTAAAAACAGGAACAAATTGTTTAAACTCTATATTCAGGTGTAAAACGATTTCAACGACTTTTGAAAAATATCTGTTCATTTTGAATTTAATGGCAATGTTTTTCCACTTCCAGATGCTGAGACAGGGGCAACAAGTCCAGAAAACATGCAATGTGGTTTTTTTTTTTTTTTTTTTTTTTTTTTAAAAACACCTTGACTTGAGGTTAACAGACCGGCTGGAAAACAGGCACAGTTCTGCATTGGCTCCAGAACTCTTCTGACAACTAATGATTATGAACATAGTTTGTCACAACGTGCACAAATGCAAGTTCACACTTCACTAGAGAAAGCCATATATAAACAAGATCCCAAAGGGCAACACTATCCTCAAAATGTTTCCAGTATTCCAGAATTTGACCAATAGAAATACTGGAATCCTTTTTGAAAATCATGGAAGGCAAGTCCTAAGGGGTATGGTCTATGGTACCCTAATGCACATAGCTTTGTATATGTATGTATATGTATTTTGTTTTACCAGAAGCCCTCCCTCCCGATCAGATGTTGATTATTGCTGTTTTATTCCTAAAAAATGTGTTTTGGCAGGTGTGTCACTGTTTGCTTGTTTTTCTAATGACCAAAAATAGGTATGCTAAGATGTTCTTTGATTTAAGTAGAAATGTGACGTCAGTTGTGATGCAGTCACTGTTATGATCTTGTTTTTAGTGCATTCTCTTACCCAGTCCTAAAATAACAAGCTGGGGTACCTTGCTAAAGCCATGAGTAATAATTCTGATCATTTCACATGAGAGGTTGAGTTAAGCAGAACACAGTATTCTCATATTTGTTCCTTTGTCTTGTTTAGCTGTTGAGATTATTATATTTAAGGCCAGTTTGGGATTTAGAGGGATATGGAAGAGTATCTAGTAGCCTCATCACAGAAAGAAACAAATTCACACAGCCGTCTGTCATTTCTGTATTAAAGTCACATTGGCTGCTGTGGGATTGTTAATCTCTGCAGCAGTGAGGGAGTCAGCCTTACATAACTGGTGGCACAGCAAAGCTGCTACCTGGAAGAACAGATAGTGACTCATGCCCAGCTCCAGCTGTCATCAATGTTCTACCCTGTCTTACTCACATCATATGCCACATGTCACGTTCCAGACTCACTATAGCTCCTGCTGTTGACACACCCCTTCAGTGGACATAGCACCAGATGCCTGCTGAGAAAGAAGCCTCAGCTTGTGGTGCTTTTGGAGCAGGATAATCTGTGATTTCTGGCTATAACCAGAGCCCATTTTGAGCTTAGCAGTATGGCAAGGAAATAGCAGTGGTTAAAACAGGTCTATCCAGAGGAGGGATATAGCTGCACATGTTCTTTAAATTACTAAGTATGTAAGCCAGGTGTATCTGCTTCTTCCAAATATTTACAGACTGAAAAGACAATTGCACGAAATGTCTTGTGTAGTTTTGCCAAAAGATTTCCTTGTGCTATCTTGAGCTGACAACACAGAATAATTCTATGTCACTGATTATCAGATGAGAGTCATGAATGTGCCACAAGAATACTCTATTTCATAGTTTCTGTTAGCCCTGTTAGCCCCCAGTAGTACTTCCTTGTGAGCTACTTCAAATGGGGCATGAAGCAAGACTGCTTCAGCTACAGTTTTCCCTCCCAACCTTGCAGTGCCACAAACTTGAATATGACTGAGCCTCAACATCACAGTGGAGCAAACACTGTAAAAATGAAATTGCAAAGCAGCTCCTGTGTGGGCACATGTTGCTGGCAGTTCAGTCATGTTGATAGTTTCATGGTTCTGCTTTCTCAAGAGCATCAGTAAACCCCAGTGTATTTAGTATAGAATATTTCTCTTTAAAATTGAATTTTCATCAAAACAAAAGGATATAATCCATTTATATTCATATTGTCACATACAGTGCTGTGAAAAAGTATTTGCCCCACTTCTGATTATTATTATTTATTTACTTTTTGCATATCTGTTACACTTGCATGTTTCAGATAATCAGACAAATTTTAAAATAAGAGAAACACAACTGGAATAAATACAAAACACAAATTTTACATGATGATTTCACTTACTAAGGGAAAAAAAGCTATCTGCCCCTGTCTAAAAAAGTAATTGCTTCCCAAACTGAATAACTGGTTGTACCACCCCGGGGCAGCAAGAACTGTAATCAATCATTTACAATATCCCGGCACTGAGTCCTTCACATTGCTGTGGAGGAATTTTGACCCGCTCTTCTTTGCAGAATTGCTTTAATTCAGCCACACTGAAAGGTTTTCAAGCACAATGGCCTCTTTAAGGTCATGCCAAAGCATCTTAATGGGATTTACATTTAGACTTTCACTAGGCCACTCCAAAACCTTAATTTTGGCTTTTGAGAGCCATTCATTGGTGAACTTGGTGGTGTGTTTAACATCATTGTCCTGCTACATAACCCAAGTGCACTGAGCTTCAGGGCATGAACTGATGGGCAGACTTTCTGGTAGAGAGCAGAATTCATAACAAAATTGATTTGAATTGAATTATCGCAAGTCATCCAGATAAGGAACCAGCAAAGCAGCCCCAGACATTACACTACCACTACCATGATTGACTGTTCGTATGATATTCTTTTTAAGAAATGCTGTGTTAGTTTTATGTCAGATGTATTAGGATGCAAACCTTCCAAAAGGTTCAGCTGTTGTCTTGACAGTGCACGGAATATTTTCCCAAAAGTTTTGGTGACCATCGAGGCAAATGTGAGAGGAGCCTTTGTGTTTTTTTTTGACCAGTAGTGGTTTTCACCTTGGAACTCTTTCGTGGATACCATTTTTGCCCAGTCTCTTTCTTACTGTTGAATCACAAATACCTAGCATGATAGGATCGATACTTTCGTTTGTCGCCTGTAAGTTTAGTGCATTGCTCCTGTTCATCAGAGAGCAGATATGTCTGTTAGTGGTGGGCAAATTGATCCAAATATTGATAATATCGATACCAACGTTGGTATTGATATTGATCAATACCAGTGTAATGAGATCGATACTTTAGCTTCAGTTTCTCTCCTGTATGCAGTGCTGTGGTTTCATCAAAGATGTGAGCTGACTGTCTGTTTAAGTGCCGCTCCTGTCACAGAACAGAGCAGGCACACTTTGCTCCTCCCCTCCCCGCAGTGTTTTGACATTATACTGTCACGTGACATGTAACATGTTTCACTTGGGTAAAAAAAGGAATTTGTCAGCGGTCTCAAACTCCCGGTCTGTGGGCCACTTCCGGCCCCACCCCCTACTTCCGCCCCGCGATTTGATATCAAAAATATAAGACAATTTGGCCCTTTAAGTTACTTTTTCGACATTTTGCTTTCCCCTGAGATTAAGAGGAGTTAGGGAAATTTCAAAAAAGTAACTTAAAGGGCCAAATTATCCTATATTTTTGACATCAAATTGCGGGCCAGAAGCGTAAATGTTTTATAACGTCAGATCGATACCAAATCTTGCAGTATCGCACACCACTACAAGATTCCCAAAACCTTGGCTTTCCAGCCCTTTCCAGATTGGCAGATGTCAGTGACTTTGTCTCTTATCTGTTCTTGAATTTTGTTAGATCGTGGCATGATGCTCTTAAGATTTTTTAGCCTACTTCACTTTGACAGATAGCTTCTATTTCAGTGATTTCTTGATTCAAAAGGTCTGGCAGTAATCTGGGCTGGGTGTGGCTAGTGAAATTAAATTCAGCTTTCCAAAAAAGTGGTTAAGTGATCTATCAAGTATTTTTCACACAGGGCCGGGAAAGAGGCAAATATAGTACCAGTCACTCTGTAAGTGTGTCCAAACTTTTGACTGGTACTATTCAGGTGTCCCTAATATCTTCTTGCACATGTCTTTCAGATTCCTAGTGTACCTATTATTTATTAATGCACAATGTCAGTCTTACTCTTACCTACATTTATATATTTTGTTTTTATCACTGTTGTATATGTATAGTTTTGCATTCTGTGCCTTTTGCACTTCTACTCCATCTAAAGTTACACTTGTCAGCTACATAATGATCATTAATCTATGACATAGAGGACACTGATGTTGATGAAGGCTCTTTTGTTATTTTGATGTGAACCAGCAGGCATATTATTAAAGTCTGAATTAGGCAATAGAGGAATATCTCATTTGAGGTGGCACTTTTGGGTTTATGCGCATATTTACATATTTTTGTTTGTGACTATGTGCATTTACTACTGCATGCTAAATCTAATCAAACTTTGTGTTTTTCAGATGGCATAAAAGCAAAAAAAAGTGAACACACTCACACACGTGCGCACACACAGTCAGATTTTAAATGGTCAGTTTGATATAGCAAAACCAACTGATCATGCACACCATGAATGTGCACAAGGCACAAAAAAGTGACTAGTGGGTGGCTGATTTGTGCACCACTTGATGTGCTGTGTATGTCATGAAGTCAACATTAATTGCATTTCACATCACTGGTTCTCCATCAGTGGTGTCACACAGTGTTTTTTTTTCTTTGTTTGTTTGATTGCTTTTGTTTTACTTTGTCAAGACATGAGCGTTGCTGTGGTCAGTTCTTACAGCTAGTAGGTGCCCTCCTTCCTGCTTGGTTCTGTGGGTTGTTTTAATTAAAAGGGGTTTGGTAGATCACACATTTAAAGGTGCCAGCAGTGGCGCTTTCACCCAGGGGACCAGCATTTGTATTGTATAAAGAATATAAAGACTTTATATTTTCAGTTGCTGTTAGATTGGAATTATGCAAAAATATCATTTTGCTTACTTCCTGTTGATAAAGGATATGGAAATTCTAGTCAACCAGTAGGTGAGGTTTGCTCATTCTGGAGCAGAATTATGGGTCTGATATTACTGATATATACTAATATTCTAGTGACTCTTTTTTTTTTTTAGCATAGTTAAAAAGTAGGCACCCTCACTCCTGTGGTGGGCGAGATGTTTTCAAGTTTTTGATACTTTGTTTACTTCTTTAATTATTTTAGGAATAACAATTATTTTAAAACTGATTTATTTATTAGAGATAAATTTGTGTTTATTGGGATTTACTGAACATGAGCCTTGCATTTACATTTCTGCACTATCAACAGTAGATTTCAGCTCATGTCATTGAGAAAAACTTTTTTGCTGGATGGTCCATGAGGCTGCTATTTACCTAGTTCTCAAAAACAAAACAAAACAAAAAAAAACCAACTCCATATTCTTTCCCTTCTTCTGGTCCTTTCAAATACTGCACAGTTTGATTTTAAGGTTTTAAGGGCTGTCTCCTTACACACATAATGCAGCTGATTCTGTAACATGAGTTCATTTTGAAATACTAATCATATGCTTTTACAGAGTCAAATATCTCAGCTGCATTTTGTGAGGAGGTTCATTTAGTATTTTTCCCAGTGAGCTCAGCTTTCAGAGATTGAATTGTTCTCGTGTCACTTCAACAGAATAGAGGGAGAAAACACTTTGTCCATTCCATGCTGAACTCTGGATGGATTAGCAACTGAAAATCCACTGTTGGTTGACTGTGCTTAGATTAGACAGCTAGGCCCCTTGCATTAAGCGGCGATTATACTCTGCTGTGAACATCAACACAGACAGCTGGAGAAACCACAGAGTAGTCATTCCTGTTATACTTCTTTGAAGTCCACCACCTACAATGCATGCATAGTTAATGCATGTGGTGTTTAATATAAACTTTCTGAGCAATACGCAACTGGAACGAAGTAAGTTATAAACAATAT
>JAMQGT020013960.1:0-21541 GCA_024447675.2 Pterophyllum scalare
TGAATTGTAACATTGTCATTTTATTAAAATTGCAAGACGCAAAAGAGTTATGAGTGTTTCTACCTAGAACTCCCATAGGTGGCCATTTTGACCACAATACATTGTTTACATAAATTTATAATAAATATATGTATACAATTTGCGATCAATAAAAAAAATCAAAGAACACATGGATCTGTAATGTTACCAATCAACTAAAGATGGCTATGGTCATAGCAGTCATATTGATCATATGCATGTACAGCATAATTTGGTGAAACTGGAAGCTTTTTGATCCCTGATAGCTACCACTTGCTGTTGATGGACTTTAGTGTCGTTCCTGGTGTTCTCATGAACTTGATAAAAGGTGACTGGACTTTTATTTAAACCCTAATGGGGGATGTCCCCATTGGAGGTGGCTGTTGACCCATTATTATTCATCATCACATGAGCCAACATGTGAAAAAAGCGTGTTATTCTAGTGTTAAAATAGCTACATTCAAATAAATAACAAAAATGATCTTTTAGCTTTCCAGAGCTACTGGGTGTTCATGAATTACTGGAAAATTCAACAGTGTGAAATTTGCCGGTAATTACCACCACTGGATCCATCTAAAATTTGCCAAAACACACCAAATAAAATCATCTAAATTACACGGACTTTTCCAGTTGGGACTCTGGCTGAAATATTCTATAATTATACACAGGTTATTGTTAAGTGGCAAATGTAAATACTTGAGTAAATGTAGCTTAGTTACATTTCAATGGAATTAGATTTTGGTGAATTTTTTTTTTTTTGCATTTTTTTTATATATAAAACTTGTTTTTCTAGTATTATTAAATTTGGGGGTGCAAAATGTGGGTAAAGGTACACTAAAGCATGTTCATACTTCACACAAGAACACTCCATGATTTAGTAGTTTGTAGACTCATCTTTATTTCATCTTTCTAATTGTACTGTGGTGAACTTTAACATATAACATGTTAAAGTTCACGACATGGAGTGCACTGTGCGTGACCAGGTTAGGACTCACGTAGCGAAACGTAGCTCAGCAGTTTCACAGCTTTATTTGCTGGTAAACTCAGAATACATATTACAAACACGCTGGGCTGACCAGTAGCCTGGAAAACATAAGCTTTAGGATTACTTATAAATAACAAGAAACCCATGGATGCATGAACACAGAGGCAGGGAACCACAGACGACGACGTGATAAGGAACAAAGCAGAAGTGAGGGTTAAAATGTACACAAGGTGGTAAGGGAGAGCGGAAACAGCAGGGGACAACAGGTGAACCAAATTAGACTAATGACACAAGGGAAGCAAAACTTAAAGCACACGGGACAAGGGACTGTCAAAATAAAACAGGAAGTGACTAGCCATGACACACGCGCAGACTTGACAAAACATGGGGACACACGTGGACTACGACTCTACAAAGGAGGGATAACTCAGGCTTCAGAAATAATAAGAAAATACCCAGAGATAGAAATGATAGAACTCAAATAATCACCATAACCTGTCAAGGCTAACCTTTAACAGATAATTCAAAATCGAACTTCTCAATATGAGACCAACTGACACCAACTCCTGGGAAGATTGTGGCATTATGGTAACACACACCTGAATACTGCCACACCAGTAAACGGCCAAAATATGTGTCTTCTATATAGGTGGGTCACACTTGCTGGTGATTAGTTTATCAAATGTATTTGATTATCAGCTGGGTGCTACTTGCACTCTTAATCTCCATGGAAGCAGAAAGGGTGTGCCTTGTTTTGCATAGGACTGCTCAGAGTCCTGTAAAAAACTTTCTATAACTATAGATATAATTTCTCAATGCTATGTAGCTATACTTACCCACTAAATGCATGCAACATTTTAGGCAATAAAAGCAAAGTTGGAATCCTTTCTATAATAATGTCAATAAAGTTTTTAAAATCAGTTTAAAATATGTAGTTAGGAGAAAAAAGTAGAACAGAACAACATTGTTTTCTTATCTTGGAGAACTTGCCACAGCTTTTTAGTGGATTTAGGATGAATCTCAGTGTCTTTTGTTTTGTCATGTAACCCTAAATTGACTTTTCATTCTTCTTGTCTAAGCACAGTGCTTTATGTCTCTGTCTGTATGTTTACAGTTATTGCAGGAGCAAATTAGAATCCTCTTCTATCTCGTTGCTAGACGGTTAAGGTTTCAAATCCATGGAGTGAAATGCTAAAATATTTGTGTAGTACTACACACACACACACACACACACACACACACACACACACACACACACACACACACACACACACACATTAAAAAAACTCAGAAACAGTTATATTAAACATAATTGGCACACATTTTTCAATTTTCAATCAAACAGCATCAATATACATAGCTAACTTAATTTTTCTCATCTATCACTAGAATTTGTCCAACAGAAGACCGTGATTATGTAATCTAATCACACATCTTATTATCTCACCATGCAGGAAACAGCTTGTCAGACTATAAGCCTGCACTGGCTTTCTAAGTTTAAACATCATTTTGTCCTATTTGGCGATGATTTCTATTCATATTAATCTGGCTGGTCAGTGCATTAGAGAGGAAACAGGTAGAAGGTCTGTGACCCTGGAATACACTCAGACTATTCTCGTCTTTGTTCCAAACTGTCTGTCATCATACATGATCAGTGATCACGTGCCTGTTTATGTGTTTGGCTCCTCCTACTGGTTTATGTGCGTCTGTGTGTGTGTGTGCGTGTGTGTGTGTGTGTGTGTGTGTGTGTGTGTGTGTGTGTGTGTGTGTGTGTGTTAGACTGCTGATTGGCCCGTTTGAATAAGTTCCTGAGTTCCGATTGGATGACAGCCACCTTCCTGCACTGCTGCAGCTAACGGGGATCTTAATAAACTAAACTAAAACCTCAGCCCTGTCTTGTCTTCTCTACACTCAACACACAGCCAGCCAGCTGCTAGTAGCTCTGAGTGCTTGTGTGAGAATCCTGGGCCTATCTAACCAATCTAAAATGGATATTTCACAGTTCATATGACTTTTCTTCCACCAAAAATGATCCCTATACCACCTACAACAGAAATCACCAAATGGTGATTAAAAATCCACCAAGGACATTAAAATATCACAGTAAAATGCAAGGACAACAGATATCAATCAGCAGAGCAGAAAAATAAGCATTTTAATCCCAACTAATATTTTTGGAACCTTAAACTGGACACATTTAAACATTTAAGGTTACTGTCCCACAGCCTCATGGAGGTATGGAAATCGGAGATCAAAGTGAAATTAATGAGACTGATTGACTGAACAGGTATTGTGTTATGTGTTTCCAGGAGCGTAAAACAGACTCAGCAGCAGGTTGGAATCAATTAGAACATTTTACACATTTTCTAAATCACCTAATTAATACACACTCATTCCAGTAACAATGCAACGCAGTTGCGCTTCAGTCAGTGGTTTTAGGTACGTCTTAACAAGCAGCACATATAAAACATATTCTCCCAGCAGAAAATCTATATCACATGCTGGATTCAGTGCAAACGTGCAAACTCTGAACACAACCTGCCCCTGACAGTTTTAGTTTTTATTCCCTCAGCTGCACCCTTAGTGCTGTTTAAGCGTTTCAGAGTAAAGATTAAATATGAGAACAGAATTCAAACACAGGCTTAGTCTTTGTACAAATTTGATATAAGGTCTATACTCTGGAGAACTGATTGGTCAGTAGGCAGTGATTTTCATTGATCATGAATCTGGAACCTAACCTGCTCTAGAGCAGGTTAGGTTGACAGCATAAGTTACCATAGAGATTTAGCCTGGTAATAAGTGAGCTACCTTTGTGGCTCAAAAAATGCACACACTCCAGTGATAAGAGGCAAAATGTAAACAACAGGCAGATGATAATGCATGACATGAAATCACAATGAGAATTTCAGGCACAGAGAAAGAGAGATGAAGAGAAAAAACTGTGGTTAAGAACCATTTAGTGTATTTTAATCATGACCTTTATCATGAATCCAGTTTCCTGTTTTCCAAGCATCTTAGAGTCAACCATGAGAAAGTCACTCAAAAATGGAAACAAACTGTCTTCTGTGGACTGAGACAAAAAGGCCATCCAACACTTTGGGGGTGGGGGTGGGGGGTATCAATCAGTACTTCTACAAGGCGCATGTAGAAGGACATTGTTTGCCGTCTTGGCACAAAGAACAATCGCATCAGTCATGTAGAATAAAATAAAATGGATTTCACAGTACACATCATATAGCTGCTTTCCAGTGCTTTATGTAAACATTTTTGGTTTAATTTCTGGCATGTGAAGTTATTGTGGTGGGCATTTGAGAAAAAAACAACCTCAGGTAAACCCTAAGTTAAAAAGTTAAGATAATTCATTCTGGTGCTGTTTTTAAATTTTTTTTATTTCAGTGGCAGATTTGTGTAGATTTCACTGGTATTCTTTAAAATGTTTATATTTTTGTGGTCATAATTGTGCATCCACCTTGAATTGGTCATATCTGATCCCAATACCCGATCCATGGTCAATACCAAGTGTCATAGTTCACCCAGAACAGGTGCACACAAGCACAGATGCAGACACAGTAACAGTCCAAAAGGTTTATTTACAAAGCCAAAATTTAGCAAAAATAATTTGGGCGGGGGGGGGGGTGTCTTCTGTGATGGAGAGAAGAAGAAGCAGTGCTGGTAGCAGGTGAGTGGGAAGACATGATAATCTGAGTCCAAATCCAGTTAGTTTCAAAAACACACACAAAAAGCCGCAAGCAACAATACGACACATCAAGGGTTTTCTGGAAGAGGAGGTGAAAGCAAAGATTAAGCTCTAGGAAGCAAAACAAAACTTGAAGGTAAAAGAACAGATGACTGGAGGAACAAGTTTCAGCTGTGAGTCATGACATGCTTATCATAGATTTAGGCCATTTTTGACAGACAGCTAATGGGTTGATGATTTCTTTCAAATAAATGAGGAGATAATTTCTTAGAGTCAGTCATTAAAGGGATATTTGTAGTTGAGAGCCAAACATTTTGACCTGGTGTTGGTAAATGAAGACAGGTGTCCTCCATCGATCTTCTGAAGAAGTGCAGCCTTGCTCCAGACACACGCTCCTGAACTGGAAGCAGAGGGTGATGGTATGTGAGAGCGGCTTCAAAAGAGGTTAATCCAATGACTGAGAAGATAATGTTACAGACTTATTCAATCCAAGGAAGTTGTGAGCTCCAGGTGATTTGACTAGTGGAGGCTACGCAGCGTAGGGCTGCTTCAAGCTCTTGGTTTGCCTGTTCAGTTTGACCATTGCTGTGCAGATGGAAACCAAATATTAAGCTAATCTTGGCATCTAAAATATAGAACGTTACAGAAAGACAGAGGGGCACTCTATCAGAAACTATATCATTAGGAATCCCACAAAGATGGAAAACATAGAATACAAGAAGGTTACCAGTTTGTAAAGCTGAATGCAATTTAGGGAGAGCAAAGAAATGGGCAACTTCGAAGAATCTGTATATAAAGTGTGACAGTGCAACAGTGTTACCCCACACCCTGATGGTGTTTGTGAATTAGACTTATTACTGACACAAACTGAGCAGGCAGACATGTGAGACTTGACATTGTTTTCTAGGGTTGGCCGTGAGGAAGTTTGTTTAATGAGAGATTGTCTGACTTACCTCCCCTTGTGGTCAAAGTGGATGACTACAGAGCATACACAGGAGCATGCACCTCCCCACACCAGTGCATCCGAAACAAAGCAGACCTTCTTCAGATAGATAACTATCAAAGGGTGACAGGCTTGACATTCCAAGACCTGGAATGGTAGGTGAGTGAAAAGATACAGTAAATCACCCCACGCCACCCCCAAAAAAGTAACCACCTACTCTGATTTGAATTTTGTATTTTGGCTCACTGGATGTACACAATGCCCCATGGTCAGTCCAGCCAGTGTCATCACTCCTTTAGGTCTGGCTTAATAGCTAATAGCTCTCTTTTGTCAACAGCAATTTCTCTCAGATTTGCACATGGGTATAGCTTCCTATCCGGGGCTGGGACACTGGGAGAAAATGGCCTGTACAATGAAATGATGATATGTGAGGTGAGTCTGGTGAGACTTGTAACAATCTTACTAAAGCTTTTATGATATGAACCTCCTTTGCAAACCTAAAATAAAATAAAATACTGCAGGAGTTTCCTAGAAGTGGGAACCTCTCTTTGCAGAACCTTCCTCACATTTTGCTGGTGCCAAAAGGCGTGATCAAATACTCAGAGTCCAAAATGCTGTTTTCCATTTATGGCCTCTGATGCAAACCAGATAGTAGGCATTTCTCAGATTCAGTTTGGTAAGGATGGTAGCTCCCCGCAGCGGCTCAAAAGTGGAACTAATCAGAGGTAGGGGCATTTATTCTTGACAGTGATATCATTCAACTCTCTAATAATCTATGTAGAGGCTTAAAGTCTTATACTTATTTTTAAGTTTTACCTTCTTGGAGACAGTGATGTTGTGAACCTCTATAGATGTGCTCATGCACTACACAGCATTTCAAGAAGTGCTTTTCTTTGCTGGAGAAGAAAAGTAAACCTTGGGGAGAGCCTGCTAAGGATTATTATACTCCACCTGCATGAAACCTGCTTTCTTTGAACTACGTTTGTGCAGCACTCAGGCTGGAGGTGATAAAAGAAGAGTTAATCCTCGTGGACACCAAAGTTCATTCCATTGACTGAGTATTGCTGTTCCCTCTAGTGTTTTAAACAGTGTGTTCAAAGATATGCTTTCTGTGTGGCATAAACTGATAGGTATCCAGTTCCCAATTGTCACTTGTGCTTCCTCACATTGGCATAGTGGTCTCCTACCATGGAGTGAAGTTAACAAAAAGGTTTGCAAATGCATATGGTATGATTCACAAGCATAAAGTAAGATTTACAAATGTGCACAATGATTTGTGTGTAAATTTGGAGTGCTCACAAATGTATGCACCACATAAAATCACAGAATGATTTGAACAGAAATTAAACCATTTTACAAATGGATAGCGATAATTTCTACACAAAGTTTTAAATTCAAACTCATGGGCAATTTAGAATCACCAGTTAACCTAACCCCACTATATATGCATGTCTTTGTATTGTGGAAACTGGAGTACCTATGCAGACACAGGGAGAAACTCCACCCAGAAAGGCCCCAGCTAGACGGTGGATTTGAACTTAGGACCTGCTTGTTGCAAGGCAGCAGTGCTAACCAACACACCCCACTCTTTTTTTGGAAGCACTGAGCTCTGAAGGTATGTTTTCCATAACATACCAACCATGCGTCACATGTTAAATTTTTTATTTATTTTTTTGACAATGAACAATGTAGCGGAGGGGTGTGGTTTGTGGCTCAGCTATTAGGAGGGAGAGGTGGGGCAGGTTGGCTGAGGGAGCAGCGGCAGTGGAGAGAGTTCCACACTTGGTGTGCATCCACTAATTATTCTCTCTCCCCACATAGTGGGTGTGAGGCCAGAGGCGAGGACAAAGATGAACAGACTGAAGCTGTCGGGATGAGCATTTTCCTGTGCAGTGATTAATAAAGACCCGTGTGCACTAACTACCCCAGTAACCCTGTGGTTACTGGGATAAACCTGCTACAAGTAGGGCTAAGTAATTGCCACCAAAATAAAGGTTAACACATTTAAATGCTTGCAGCATGATGGGGGAAGAACTGGCATGTATATCACATTTAGTTGTTGCACTCTGATGCATCTT
Organism: Pterophyllum scalare; assembly: GCA_024447675.2. NCBI lineage: Eukaryota > Metazoa > Chordata > Actinopteri > Cichliformes > Cichlidae > Pterophyllum > Pterophyllum scalare. The sequence goes on from JAMQGT020013960.1 coordinate 7,722, forward strand.
CATATATTCTGTTGTCTTCTCCATGCAGCTCTGCAACACATCCCTACTCCTATATCTTTTCAACGTTCAATTTTCTGACATCTCTGAGCACTGTGGCAGCCTGTGGCAGCTGTATAGGCGGCGTATAAAAAATCAGCTCTGATGACACTTTGACAGCAGCCACAGCAATTTTATAGAACAGATTCTGATGCAGCATCAGAAGAGTTACTGATTCAATATCAAAATCTGTCCACAGATGGCAACTTCAAAGTGTTAATCCACTGATGTCCACAGAGGGGAGACAGTCGACTGTTTGTAGGTTAGATTTACTGTACAAAATGATCCAATTCACACAAAATAAAAATGTGTATAAGATGGATTTTAAGTTAAATATAGATTCAACTCTTACTTTAAACTGAGACTATGGTGTAGGTGTCATGTGAGCATCTGAAATATGGAAGTAGATGAGATTAAAACAAATATACTCAGATGAAAAGATTGAATTTGTGTTTGTGTGTATTGGCAATGACACAAATCAACTGAAAAATTCCACTGTAAATTCTTGCAGTGTCACAGAACAGCCATTTGAAGCCACTGGTTGCGGTTTCAAGATAAATTAAATAAAGAGAAAGTAAAATGAGGCACAGTATCATTTAATGATGTTTAATACAGGAAAAAAATAAAAAAGATTACACTGGCAGGATATCATGTTATTTTGTGGTAATTTGGGTAAAATAATGTACAAACATTAACGTAACCAAAACATTACACATATTTTCTCTCCTTGACTAGCGAAACTATGGTCTTCACACAAAAGCATTTTAAAGCTGTAAATAAGTTGAGGTTTCAAAGGCATTCAAAACAACTCAAACAGAGCTCATTACCTGAGTGCAGTTTTATTTGTCTAAAGTCTTTAAATGAAATATTGTACAAATGCAAGATGATTCACCTGTTTTAGTCACAGATGTCACTATCATTTAATATAACTAATGATGTAATTATCACCCTAATACACTTTTTGACTTATAAACAGCCAAAAGGTACAAATGACCTACCAGCTACCAGCCACTGGAGGTGGGGTTTTGCATCAATTTCAACCTCCTAACTAAATTAAAACAGGAAAATTTCTGTGTATTATTATCTTACTCTCTCACACATCCAGAGTATATCATGCAGAAGTATCTCATCATCGTTCTCTTTTCCTGTTTTTTTTTCTCCCTCAATTCATGTCAGCCAGACACCAGACTTTTTATCTAATCTTCTATCTTCTTGTCTGGCTTCTTCTGCACTGACAGGTGGTGATTTTGAAGTTACATAAAGCATTGTACAGGCTTAGTAATGTTCATATGTATTTAGAGTGAAATGTCAATGAGGAAAAAGCATTTATTTTAAAATAAACTTGATGCCAGGCCATCAAGTCACATGTGGACCATGAACTTGGCATCCCTTTGCAAATCTAAGAAAACGCCTACTCATAGATTTCTGCTCCAAACTGCATAAATTAGTCACAATCTGTAGATTTCATACAGTAGAAGTGTGAAAAGAAAACAAACAGAAAGTAATGGTTTCCTTTTTTTCCTGCTCCAGTGACAGTTTTTGCCCTTTGATTTTAACTTTAAAAATGTTTGGTGTAATACATCTCCATCTCCCAGATTCCCCTCTCCTCTCAGAGCTGACTGATCAGACTCACTGGGTTGGGGCTGGTCCCAGCAGTGTTGCGGCTCGAGCGTCTATATTCCTGCCATATAACGACCAACCTGTACAAGTTCAGGGCAACCACTAGGGAGTTCTTGATGGCAAAGAAACCAAGCATCTGGTGGAAGACACTGAAGTGGATAATAACAGTGAGCCGGACCAACAGAAAAGGCCCATCCTGGATAAAAAAGGCCTCTGAGACACTCCAAATATCAGTGCTGTATTTAGTCAAGAGGGAGGCCTCCAGGGCACCCTGACCCTCTCCTCCATCCTCTCCATCAGGTATGATGTTCACCACTATTCCAAATAAGAAGACACAAAAACAAAGGATTAACAGTAAAATGAAGCAGGGTGTAGTCTGATAGATGCCACTTTTGTTATTTAGAGCAGCTTCTCCTGCTATTTTTGAATTTTGAATTATTAGCCTTCTTTTTAAATACTGTTAGAAATGTAGCCAAAAGCTGAGGTCTGAGCCAAAAGCTCTGGGTTAAGACTTCTCCATATGCTCAATTTCATATAGTGTATATTGCTATAATATGGTCATCTTAGTATGCATCTCTGGCTGTGAGCACATAAGTCCCATCCACCTGACATTCAAACTTTCTCTTTACAAGGTTTAGCCTGTCAGAAAGTAGATAAACTGAGGCCCAGTACAAAATAAATAAGAGCTATTTTTTAACCAACCTTCTTACACTCCCATAACTCATCAATAAGCACCAAAGGCTTTTTTTTAGGACATACAAAGAGTCACTGACCTGCTAGATGTAGTGGAAACTGCAACATACTCCAGGTCCATACACCTAAGACGACGTAGACCAGAGCAGGATTTTTCTCCCTATAAATAACAAATGGACAGAATACAAAGACTCACTCTTGGCATCAGTTTTTCAGGTTATTTCAGTTATTACGTTGGTATAACATCAGGAAATGTATACATTTTTGTGTACATAAATGTAAACTTATGTACTGGCTCACTCTACACTGTAAAAAAATTACCAGAATTTAGTCTATAAATTTTGCAGAATTATCCTGGTATTTTAAAATATGCAAAATATCAATAAACTCAGAAAAATAGACAGTGAATTAAAATGTCTAATGTAAAATAACAAGAAAAATGACTGTGAACAAAATATCATCTTGGGTTTTTTTTGTTTTTTTTTTTACAGGAAACCCATTATTTTTCTTAACAAAAGAACTGTAAAAAGACAGTCACAAGTGTAACATATTTTCACAATTGTTTCGCGTTTATTTTAAAGCTAAATCTGTTAAATGCTAGTTTGTTGATGTAAATATATATCTAAAATCTGATACATTGAGTGCATAATGACACAAAAAATGTCTGTCATTTCACATGGATTTGTTTATTAAATAACAGATATGTTGTTCCATCATTGAAGTTTTCACCAGAGAACTTGTGGAGAAAAAAATCCATCCATCCATCCACCCATTCATCCATGGATGGGAGAGATTATCTCTCTTGACTGGCCTTGGAAAGCTTCTATGTCCCCCCTAGATGAGCTGAAGGAGGTGGCTGGGGAGAGAGAGGTCTGTGCTTCTCTGTTTAGTCTGCTGCCCCACAACCCGACCCCGGATAAGTGGAAGAAGATGGATGGATTAGACAACTGTCGAAACAGTTTATAAACTATACACACCCGATCACATCTGAGCTGGCAAGCTAAGTAGGGTTGGGCCTGGAGAGTACTGGATAGGAGACCTACCAACACCTGTCTGATGGGTTAGTTCGTTTTTCATTTTATTTTATACGGAACACAAAATTTCCTTTTTAAATTGAATTTTTCTGGCATCCTACTGTAGCTGCCAGAATCTTTCCATGAGATTTTTTTTTAACAGTGTAGATAGTAGCACATTCATTATGAACAAGGAACACAAATAGCCACTTACTTTACATCTGATAATGTCTCGCTAGTAAATTCCAGGATGTCCGCTGCTGTGCCAACAAAGATTAGAAGCAGTTGAGACAGCTCATCTCTTGTGACCCCGCCTCCCAAAGGCAGGAGCCACTTTCCCACAATAAGGAGGATGAGCATGATCTGATGAAGAGCCAGGATCCAGTCATTTGCGCAGACAGTAGACAACATCTAGCCAATATTTGGGAAAAGGGAATGGCAAGATATTTATTTGTTCACAAATTGGTTTTCTGAGAAGGCTGAATCACTTCACTGAGAAAACATCATGTTATTGCTGAAAACCAGGTTTCTGGAAAATATCATCTGCATGTTTTGAATTTAATCTCCCTTCTATCCTTTCAGTAAACAGCAAATGGCCCTATGATGCTTGCTGTCTAAACATTACCTCCCACTCAGTTGCTGGACCCTTGAATATTTGGTCTATCAAATGTTAAGTCTTTATCCATTAATGATGCTCTCGGCTTTTTATACTGTATTTCAGTTAGAACCACTATCAATGTGTGTGGCATGTAGACAGTGGAAGAATGTCAGTCTTTATCCAATAACAATCAGGACCACTTTAGTCAAAAGAAGGTTATCCCTCTGAGGTGATTTATAATTGGCTCGTGGCTCAGTTTTTAAATCTCAAAGAAAGATCAAAAGCAATGGCCATGAAACTGATTAATACAACATAAAGAAGAGGATCTGCAACAGAGTGGGTTTACAAAGTGGTTTGCAGGGGCAGCAACAACTGCAGGCAGGCTGAAGCCTTAAACTGAGCATCCTATATGAAATTGGACATTTATGCACAGACAATGTTAATGGAACAGGCAAAATATTAGGATCACTTTTCACCCCCCCCCCCACCCACCAACAATGGCCTCAATAATAAATAGAACTATTAACTTTCTGATTACAAAAACTAAAAACAGATGACGCTTTGCAAAATAAGAATTTGTGGGAGAGATCTGTTGAAATAGATTCAGTTAAACTGCACACATGGTCAGTGAGTGTATAATTTCCTAAAACAGATGGGGACTATGATCTTGCTAAATTATATATATATTTTTTTTTAATTCCAATATTTTTTGACAACAGTGGCAGTCTAATAAGCTGCATTATGCAATGACATGATATCACTGGGTGTATTGGAGCATCTGGCAGAGGTCCCAGTCAATTCTCATTTCCAACAGAACTTCAGCAGGATTCCAAAGGAGGCTGGGGACATCATATCTGAGTGGACCATGTTCTGTATCTCCCTTGCTAGCGTGGCTGTATGGAGCTGCAGCACTAAGGTAGTTGGTGCCTGTCATGAAGGTAACCTCCTACCCAGGTGGTAAACACTGGTGACGCGACGTGAACTGTCAAGGTGAAGGAGTATGGGGTAGCCGACCTGATATAAATTATTCAGTCCCTAAAAAACTGTAGTGAGAGCATGGTTTGCATTGCCAGCGGTAACTCAAGACTTGCTCATGGTGTGAGCTCCACTCACTACTTGTTGTCACCGATTCTGTTCATAACTTTTATGGTCAGACTTTCTAGGCACAGCCAAGTGGTGAAGGATCTCCACTTTGAAGGACTCACAATCACCTCACCGTTTTTTTGCAGAGGATGTGGAGCTTTTGGCTCCATCAGGCAATGGCCTCCAGCTCTGAGGCAGTTTGGAGCTGTGTATGAAGTAGCGGAAATGAGAATTAGCACCTATAAGTCTATGGCTACAATTCTTAGCCAGAGAGGGGTGGAATGCTGGTCAAAGTGGAGGAGTTTAAGTATCAAGATGATATGGTGATGCAGAGCTCTGCAACTATCTGTTGTGGGGAAGAGAAAGTGAGCATTAACGTTCCTATGCTCACCTGTGTCCACAAGTTTGGCTAGTAACAGTAAGACTGAGACAGCGGACACAAGTGGCGGAAATGAGCTTGGCTAGACTACTGTTACAAATCATTTATCATCAAGTTATTAGTTTTTATTGTAGGGGAAGTTTTTGCCCTTTAATTTTAACAACCTCCTAAATTAGTCATAGAGTTGTTCTGCAAAGGAAAACATCAGCTTCGTAATGACTGAAATTGCTGCATTATGAAAGTGATGCACCAGGCAATCTGATAAAGTGCTTTTCTTTTTATAAAACCTATTTGTCTGTATTGTTTGCAAGTTGTTTCACTGGGCTTCTGTGACTATTAAGGCTCTTAAAGGGTGCCTCTTGGATTCCTTCCCCCTCATCTTTCATATATCTTTAAACATCTGTATGCTGGTTATATTCAACTTTGTTTGTGAAACTGGCTGACATGTCAAGTCTTGCCTATTCATTGCCTGTTGGATTACTTACAGCTTTCAAATATTAAATTGCAATACAAGAAAAATTTTCTTCTTTGCCCAGATTTCTGAAATTGCTCGCTGACATGTCAGCTATTCAGAACTGCTCCAGTTATAAAATTCTCCATTCACAGATAAAATTAAAAGCAGTGCTACAGAATCATTCAAGCATAAGTAACCCAAGTCATAGTATAGGTAATATGTCATAAGACCCTGCTGTGAATGGGAGTACCTGAGTTCCTCTGCAGGAAAAGTCAACATAATGAAATCTTTATTAATCATTTTTAAAGATGACTTGGAAGGGTTTTATGTTATTTGAGTTGCTTAAACTATGAAACAGTCAGTGAGTTGTGAAGTAGCTTAGCATAAAGAAATAGCTAGACTTGCTTTCTACAGTGGTACAAGTTAAGCCTAATTAGCAAAAGACCTGAAGAGGATAAATGCCACTGGTTTTGATTTCTGTAGTGGGTTATGCGTCAAGGAAAAGCCATAGCTGTAAACAAATGCAGTAAAGGGGAACAGCACAAAATTGAGAGAACTAGTGGAAGTAAGAATGGAAGAGAAAATAAACTTCATGCCTCCTGATCATCAATAACAAGATTTCCTGAGAATTCCTTGACAAGTCTGTATTTGCTTTCCCAGTCCCAGTCTCTTACCTTCAGGAAATTCTGGTTTGTGACATTTCCCTGGACGGTGCTTCGATTTAACAGTTTTTCCAGACTGTCCCAAGAATCAAGCTTTTTGCACTGAAAACAGTTAAAAGACTGAATTTTAGAGACTATTTATTATTTTATTGTAGTTAAGCATCTCAAAACCTTCAAGTTCAGTCAATAAATGTACAATGAATTGCAGCTTTAGAGAGGTGTATGTCTGCAAACTTCCAGCTGTTGTCTTAAACAGGTTACCCACTGAGGAAGCATTTTTGTTCCTGGCATGGAGTACCTGAAGATCACTGGCTTTGTCCAGCTGGTGTTGCATCTCCAGAATCCAGATGGAGGGAATAATTGTGATGAGAAACAAAAAGATAGGAGGGGAAAACCTGCAAGACAACCAGAAGCATTCAAACAGATGTAATATAAATCTTAAGTCTTCTTTTAGTAATGATTAGCAAATGTATTACTATACACTGATACACTAGATAAATAAAGATAAATGGGACTAAAAGAGACGGTGGCGCTGTGGTTATCACTGTTGCCTTTCTGTGTAGGGTTTGCACAGTGTTGTGTGGGTTCTCCCACAGTCCAAAGACATGCAGTTAGTAGGGCTAGATTAACTGGCAATTCAAAGTTGACCATGGGTGTAAATGGTTGTCTCTCCGTGTTAGCCCAGCAACAGACTGGTGAACTGTTCAGAGCGTACCCTGCCTTTTGCTCCATTGCAGCCCCCTGCAATCCTGAATTGGATAAGAGATTTTCTTTTTTTTACTGTGTTCTTTGGAGTCTTACCAGATTAAAAATGATTATTTGCTGCAGCCATACAATTAAGTATTTCAATATCACTTTGCTTTGAGTTCACTGCATCATAATACTCCCATTTAATTCACCATAAAAATGTTTTGCACATCTCTGAACACTCAGAAGGATATTAGTGCATGGATGAGTGTCTAAATGCAGAGTCTAACATACTGAATTGCATTAGATTTCAGTGATTTGTTAAATGAAAGGCCAACAATAGCCTTGAATGCCAAGAAAATGAAATAGAAAATATTGTTTGCGGAGACGAGATAAAGACTAGGAGAAGATGACAAATGCAAAATTAAATCATGCATTATACTGTTATACTGTCTATGAGGAAAAAAAAAAGTCAGAAAGCAGAGATGAGTTTTAAAGTAATATGAATAGCTTAAGGCATTACGTAACCCAGTGCATACTTAAGGATAATATAATTACAATATTACCTTTACCATCACTTACATTCATGTTCCACATCTTACCATTTGTAATCCTGTCCTTTTCTCCTCTTCAGTGTTATTATCATTTCCACAATGAGCGGCAACAAGAGCAAAGTCAGCAACCAGTATTTATTGTCTTTCTTCACAGATATCACCCTCAACACTCCGATGAGAGCAACCAAGATAAACAGCGCTCTGGTGATGATCGCACTTATAAATTTAACCGGGTCCATCTCGCTGCCTGACTGCAGTTCAGAGCTTATCACATCAGCTGTCGAGTGACTTCCACAAGAAGTGGAAAAATACTTTTTCAAGCAAAGTTACGACAGTTTAAGCTCCGCCTTGATCCTCACAGGAGATCAAACAGGCTGATGGAGAGGAATGACGCCAGGGAAAAAATATAGTTACAGCTAAACACAGGGGTAAACTGAAAAGGCTTTGTTTTTTTTTAATGATTCGTGAATGGCATCTTGGCTTCATCACAAATTCTGTAAGTGTACAGGAGAGGGCAGCATCATATCATGTTTTTTAGCAGGAATATCACATCCTCTGCTGTCTTAATTATAACTATAAATTACATCCTCAAACTGAAGTACAAATAGGCCACATAATGTAAAAGCTCACAGGGCTTTCTCTTTTTCTGTTTTGGATTCCTGTTTTGACTGCTCAGTTATTATAGACATCTTTTGCCAGTGTTTTCATTTGTGCCTACCTCTGTCTCATTTCTGTGTTTATACTCTGGTCCCTTTGTTTCCTGTCTGCAATAATTCCTTTGGTTGTTTCCTGTTTTACTTTGAAGGGTAGCTTTCTGTTTAGTTTGATTTCCTGTCTCTAGTCCACTGATTCCTTGATTCTTTTTGTCTGTTGTTAATTATTTTCATCCTTCCCTCCTATTTCTCATGAGTCCTTCATGTATACATATATTCTTATGTTCTCTTTTTTTATGTTCTCTCTTGTTTGTGTATTTTCCTCATTTTCAATCCTGTTATTTTCTTTTAATTATTCCGGCGGCTCTTTGTGTTTAGATTTGGATTACATTTTACTTCACGTCCTCGTGACAACTATGATCTTTGTTGTTTTGTTTAATTGTTTTTTTGTTTTGTTAGGGAGGGGGTGTTTTGTTTTGTTAATGGGTCGTGGGACAGTGAATTACTGTAGTAAATTCTGCTGTATGTGCAGAGTAAAACTATAAAGCATCAACTGTAAATAAAAGCTCTCTTTGGCTGTTCCCCCTATCACAAGGTGTCACCACAGCGAGTATACAGGTACCTTAAAACTATGTTTTAATTTATAGTAATGAGTAACATTAACTGCTGGGTTATATACTGCTCAAAAAATTAAAGGAACACTTTGAAAACATCAGATCTCAATGGATAAAAAAAAAATCATGCTGGATATCTATACTGATATGGACTCTGTAATGTGTTAGAAATGAAAGGATGCAACATTTTTGATGGAAATGAAAATTACAACCTACAGAGGGCTGAATTCAAAGACACTCTGAAATCAAAGTGAAAAAATGATGTGTCAAGCTAGTCCATTTTGCCGAAATTTCATTGCAGCAACTCAAAATGGTACTCAGTAGTTTATACGGCCCCCATGTGCTTGTATGCATACCTGACAACATCAGGGTATGCTCTTAATGAGATGACGGATGGTGTGCTGGGGTATCTCCTCCCAGATCTAGATCAGAGCATCACTGAACCTCTGGCGGTCCAGGTGCAACCTAATGGTGTTGGATAGATAATGCCCTGCATACTCTTGTCACATGAGGCTGGGCATTGTTGTGCACCACGAGGAACCCGGGACCCACTGCACCAGCATCTGGTCTGACAGTGGGCCAGAGGATTTCATGCAGATACCAAATGACAATCAGGGTGCTGTTGCCTAGCCTGTAGAGGTCTGTGTGTCCCTCCATGGATATGCCTTCCCAGACCATGACTGACCCACCAACAAACCGGTCATACTGAATGATGTCACAGGGAGCATAACATTCTCCATAGCTTCTTCAGACCCTTTCACGTCTGTCACATGCACTCAGGGTGAACCTGCTCTACTCTGTGAAAAGCACAGGACACCAGTGGTGGACCTGTTAATTCTGGTAGCTTTTGGCAAACGCCAATCAGACTCCACAGTGCCAGGCAGTGAGCACAGGGTGCACTAGATGACATCGGGCCCTCAGACCACATTCATGGAGTCTGTTTCTGATTGTTTGGTTAGACATTCACACCACTGGCCTGCTGGAGGTCATTTTGTAGGACAGTGCTCATCCTGTTCCTCCTTTCATAAAGTAGCAGATACTGGTCCTGCTGATGGGTTAAGGACCATCTATGGCCATGTCCAGCTGCTCTCCTAGAATAACTGCCTATTTCCTGGAATCTCCTCCATGCTCTTGAGACTGTGCTGATACAGCAAACCTTCTTGTGTTTATGTGCCTTCCTGGAGGAGTTGGACTACCTGTGCAACCTGTGTAGGGTCGAGGACTATTAGCAATGACACTGACCCTAGCCAAATGCAAAAATAGAAAAGATGAGGAGGGGAAAAAAGGTCATTGGCCTCCATCTGTAAAACCATTCCTGTTTTGGGAGTTGTCTCATTGTTGCCCCTCTAGTGAACCTGTTGTTAATTTCATTAACACCAAAGCAGTTGAAACTGATTAACAATGCCCTCTGCTACTTCTGCGATATCTCAGAAGTTTAATTGGCTTGATGCTATACTCTGATTAAAAAGTGTTCCTTTATTTAATTATGAGAGCATTTGTTATTTTTATCCAAATAATATTTGTAATATTCTAAAGGTGTGCAAAGATACCCTGAATCATTTTTTATATACATTTTATATACCTGCACTCACTGGCCACTTCATTAGACAACATCTAATGCACAACACAACACGTCAAACTTTGAAGCAGATGGGCTACAGCAGCAGAAGACTCGCCACTCCTGTCGGCTAAGAGCATGAAACTGAGGCTATAATTCATCAAAACTGGACAGTAGAAGATTGGAAAAATGTTGCCTATTCTAATGAGTCTTGATTTCTGCTGTAATATTTAGATGGTAGGTTCAGAATTTGGTATAAACAATATGAAAACATGGATCCATCATGCCTTGTATCAAAGCTTCACACTGGTGGTGGTGGCATAATGGTGTAAGATATTTTCTTGGTATATTTGTGCCCCTTAGTACTGGCTAAGCATCATTTAAATGCCACAGTCTAAATGAGTATTGCTGACCATGTCCAGCCCTTTATGACCACAGTGAACCCATTTTCTGATGGCTGCTTGCAGCAGAACACACCAAAGCTCAGATCATCTCAAACTCGTTTTGTGAACATGACATTGTCACCATCAGAGCACCTTAGAGATGTGGTGGAACATGAGGTTTAAGAGATTTGGATGTGCAGCTAAAAAAAAAAGTGTTTTGGATCAAAATCTCTGAGCAATGTTTCCAGCACCTTGCTGAATCTGTGCTATGAAGAAGTGAGGCTGTTTTGAAGGGGTCCAGCCTGGCACTAGTAAGGTGTAACTAATGAAGAGTCCAGTGAGTTTATACATATGCATATACAGTTTATGTATTCCATGCATTTAAAAACCAGAATAAATGCATCTCATGTTTCTTAAATTCTAATTGCATGCAAAGTTTTAGGCAATAAAAATAAAGAAAGGATCCTTTCAATAATGTCATGAATAGTTTTAATTTATTGGTTCATAAAATGCAGTAAAGAGGAAGAGACTAAACCAGAAAATTATTATTTTTATCTTTAAGAACTTGCCAAAAGTTTCACTGGATTTGGGCCGTCTTAGTGCAATTTTTCCATTTTATGGAACCGTGATCTGACTGCTTGAAGGTGAGATTACGGCCCTGTAGGGTTACGCTATCGGTTTCAAGACTTCTCATTTTCTTGAGTCTCAAGATGGTTCTTTATGTTTGTGTCTGTATTTTTAGGGCTGTTTTCATGCTGAAGAATGAATTTCACAGAGATCAGATACTCTGTTTATTTTATTGCAAGATTAAAAATCTATGAAGAGAACAGGCTATTCTCAAACATTATTAAATTCCATAAAATAAGAAAAACATACACTTACATTTTTAAAAAACAATCTGCACAATGATCCATCCCACTATGTAAAAAAAGGATTAAAAAAAAATCAACTGTATCTTTGTTACAAAATATATCAGAATACATGATTCATTTCTTATTATTTCTCATCTGTCATTAGATTATGTACTCATTATTATTATTAGATTATGTATTAACACAGCTTATTATCTCACCAGGCAGGAATCAACATGACTAAGTCTCCACTTGCTAATACGCACACACACACACACACACACACACACACACACACACACACACACACACACACACACACACACACACACACACACACACACACACACACACACGCACACACACACATGCACACACACAGACGTCATTTTGTTCTACTTGGCTGCATGCTTGGTTGATTTCTATTCATATTAATCTGGCTGGTCAGTGCATTAGAGAGGAAACAGTAGAAAGGCCTGTGACCCTGGAAAGAGTCAGACTTTTCCTGTCTTTGTTCCAAATTGTCTATTATCACACAGTACTTCATGTGAAATCACAATGAGAATTTCAGGCAGAGTAAAAGGCATGGGAGAGAGTATGCAGCTGCATGCAGGGGAGAAAAAGAGAGAGGAAGAGAGAAAAAAACCTGTGGGTTAGGTTTCTTAAGAAACCGCTGGTGTATTTAAGAATCATGACTCTGGTGTTTATCCAGGTTGCTGGTTTCCAGGGAGACCAGCCTAGATTGATAAACGAAAAGTTGCACCAAAACAAAATGAAACTAATTTCAATCAACAGCTTTTCCTCTTTACTGCAGCAGCATTTTCTGTGAGCGAGTGAGAGGCAGTCACTCATAAATGGAAACAAACTCTCCTTTGTGGACTGAGACAGAAAGGCCATTACCCCACATTTATGTGTGAGGCTGCTGTTCAAGTTTCAGCTGTTTGTTGTGTGGAGATGATAATGACAGAGATGGCCGAGGGGCTCTGGTCACTGATCACAGAACGTGTTTCCCTCTATGCAGCTGCTTCAATCAGTACTGCTACAAGGCTCATGTAGAATGGCACTGTTTGCTGTCTCAGCACACAGAACAAGCCCGACTGTCTTGTAGAATAAAATAAAATGGATAAAACAGTGGATCAGTGTTTGAAATACTGCTGGTTATAATTGCCTACAAAAAAAGAATCCATGATGGCTATTTGATAGAAAAGGAAGTGAAGCACTCAGTTTAAAATTGGGCACCTAACCCTGTATTAGTGATGTACCAAATATAACTCTTTAATCTTATATAAGGGATGCATGATTTAATGTTTTTTGCATAAACTTTAAGTGTTGCGGTGTTAACATCAGTGCAAGCTGATCAAAATTTAAAAAGTTCACACCAGTCAGCTGTTTTCCAGTGTTTTATGTTAACCTTTTTTTTTTTTATTTTGCTTAATTTCTGGCATGGTGTTTGAGGTTAATGTGGTTGACATCTGAGGAAAACAACCTCAGGTAAAGTCCTAATGAAGTCAAGATAGTTATTTTGTTGGAGCACTTTTTAAAATTAGATTTCATACACAAACGCATATTTTGTTTATATTCTTCTAAAATGTTAATAATTGTGTTGTTACATTTAATTGGTCACATCTGCTGTTTGATGGATGATTCAGAGCATGATGACTAGATCATCAGCTGCAGTTTGTGAGAGCCTCAGCTTTATTCCTCCATCATTCTCATCATTATGGCCAGATAGTTTAATCTTTGTCTTGTCTGACCACAAAGCTTTTCTCCATAAGGCATTTGGCCATCCATGTGGGCAGCTTCAACATTTCAGTTGGGCTTGAAGGTGTCAGTTTTGGAGCATGAGGCTTCTTTCTTGGTCGGCACCCTCTCAGTCCATGGCGATGTAAACCCGGCCTCACTGTAGACAGCGATGCTGGTGTTCCAGCAGTTTCCAGTTCATGGCAAGCAATACGTAACTGAACGAAGGCAACACAGGCAAA
>JAMQGT020013961.1:0-21583 GCA_024447675.2 Pterophyllum scalare
CAGCTCTCAGAGTTGCAGAAGGTGGGATGAAGGAAAAAGTGGTGCCTAAGAAGTACAACAGGCTGTCCATTTCTGGAGGCCTTAGAGACTGCCAAGCAAAGACTCACAGACTTGGCTAAAAGCCTGCAGAGGTATACCAGGGAGATAGAAGCCAGGATAATAAACCGGATGTTCTCCACTGAACCACCCCAGGTAGAACTCCAAGTGGCAGGGAAACAATATGAGACACATCATCAAGTGCTGATGAGCAGATGGAGAACATATGGTAGTAGGTTATCACCAATCATCTGCAGCACAAGAGAAGTGCTGAGCCACAAAAGACGCAAGAGGCTGGGGCTTACCAAACCAGGCAAGACCCCAGGTGCAGGCTATACAGATGCCCCTGAGATGCCTCACAATCCAGCATATAACAGCAGAGTGGCAACATGCTTAGCAGGCAGGGCATACTGTAATGCCATAACCAAGTGGCCAGCATAGAGGACACCTGTGCCGAGTAGGAAGTCCCAAGATCAAAATGGGACAAGCCCCCAAGGGTGTTCAAGAACAATAGAGCTTCCAGATACAGACTGACATACTTGTGATGGCTAACCAACCAGACATCTTTGTGGTGGACAAACAAAAGGAAGAAAGTCGTAGTGATAGATGTCGCAATACCAAGTGAGGGAAAATCAAGAAGGAGGAACACGAGAAGCTTGATAAGTACCAAGGGCTCAGAGAGGAGCTAGAGTGGAAAGTGAAGGTAACAGTGGTCTCCGTAGTAATCAGACCACCCAGGACAGTGTCCCCCAAACTGGGAGAATGGCTCCAGCAGATTCCAGGAACAACATCTGAGATCTCTGTCCAGAAGAGTGCAGTCCTGGGAACAGCTAAGATACTGCACAGGACCCTCATGATGTGTGAGGTCAAAGGTCTTTTTTCAAAACACTAAATATATAAAAAATAATACAGACTTCTTTGGACAGTAAGTATTAAAAGCCCTCAGACATTACAGTGAGAAGGAAATTCTGAATCTAATTGTATTATATTATACGTGTTGTATAAGCGCTTTGAGTGCTCAGACAGAGAAGAAAAGTGCTATATACGAACTAGTCCTTTTACCAAATGTGTTACAGCAAACCTGATGGTTTCCACACTCCTGCTCCCAAACAGCCAATCAGCAGCTGAAACAGGAAACATGTGACTCTGCCTCATGTTAAATTTCAGCTCCTTGTTGCTATTTTGACGCTGTTGGTTAGTGTTCTTATTCGATCATCATGTTCATAACATGAAACAAAGTTTAACATTTAAGTGTGCAGGTCACCTGGTTCATTTAGTGAGTCATAATTTCACACATATGTAAAGGAAATATAAACTTTTATATATGTATGTACACTTTGCAGCTTTCTTTTGTCTTTAACCAGAGGCTCAGCCTCAGGTCCAGATATCAGGGGTGTTTGTGGCCCACAGGACATCAGCAGTGTTGTTGCTGAGAGCAGCTCTGATGAGGCCCACTTGGCTCTGCTGTCTGGTTTTTGGTGCACATGAACTTATTGTCACTATGAGACGCATAAAGAAACAGAGTGAAGGACAAAATGTTCTTTGCTCCGATAAATGGACTTTATCAAAGTTGTGCATGTGAAACCACAGCAGCAACTTCCTGTTGTTGATCACAGTAGATCTGAAACAGGTGAACGTTCTCACCACAGTGTGACTGCTTTGGCCAACAGCAGTGTTGATGCTGTGAGAGCGTGTCTGCTTTGTGCTCTGTGGTGAAGAGTGTGAGTCTGCGCTGCAGAAAGATGGCAGCTTTGTGGTCGTCCACCTGCCTTTTTCTCAGAAACGCCCCCAGTTCTCTGTGGTCAGTCAGTGTGTCTAGAGAGGTGTTAAGAGGAGCAACAACTGTGAGAGCTGCTGTGGTTTATAAAGC
Organism: Pterophyllum scalare; assembly: GCA_024447675.2. NCBI lineage: Eukaryota > Metazoa > Chordata > Actinopteri > Cichliformes > Cichlidae > Pterophyllum > Pterophyllum scalare. Next base: position 1,907 of record JAMQGT020013961.1, read on the forward strand.
AGAACATCAGTGATGTAGCAGCTCATCAGCCTCATGGTCCACCACAGCTCTCAGGTTCACAAATCACATCAACACTCTGAGAGCAGCAATTCTTCTGAATTATGGAGGAACAGATGATCAATGACTCCATGAGCCAAATATCATCATTTACTCTCTTCATGATGCAACATTACAAACAGAACAAGTGTTTTGCCACATTTAGCTGCAGTGTAATGATCCAGCTGTACTGCTGCAGTTGTTGTACCTGCAGTAATTTAAATGTGTTTTTATTCTGCAGACACTGATTCAGCTGCAGTCTACTCAGCAGTGACAACTGAAGACATCAGTTATGGACCAACAACCATCAGATCAAGGAGGCCCAGGTACATCTGCTCTGAGACAGAGCCAAGCTAGCTGCTGTTTGCAGCCATCACGCTAAGCTAAGCTAACCAAACCACATCCTGACTGAAGCTCAGTCCCAGTTCATATTTACCAGTCATTACCAGTACTGTAATGTGTGCTAAAAAATACTCTGGTAAAGGTTGAAACACTGATTCAACTATTCAAGTAAAAGTAAAAAAGTACAGGCTCTGAACTGTACACAGAGTCAGAAAATAAAAGTAGCTATTTGGAGGATGCTTCTCCAAGTTACAATCTGTGAATCTCTGAGCTTCTGTGCTGATGCATCATTCAGACGGCTGTCAAATCCAACATGATCGCACACCTGAGCGAAGGCAGCAGCACAACGGGCCATTTTACACAAAGTGAGATGTTCATGATTAGCCAAATGCTTGTTTGCATACAGTAGGTGTAACGTTAATATTAACTTTTTCATGTGCTGTCATTCCTGAGATTCCACATGATGTGTGAAAGGGCTCCATAAGAAGTGAGCAATGATTGGTGGACACCTCCAGCTATACTGTTATCTTTTCGGAGGCTGTGATGTTGACTGTACTTTGTATCTCCATCTCTCTATCTCTGTATCTGTCCATCTCCCTCTGACTCCTCACTGCTTAATGCAGAAACATAAAGAATTTAAAAAAGCTTGTGACCATTACCATCCAAAAAAATAAAGTCATGTTTCCCACCTTCTTTTCTTTGCTGGTTAACTGGAAAAGAGAGAGAAAAATGACGCTTGAGGACAGTCAGCAGCTGCAGCTCTGAATGTGGAAAGTTTTCTGACATGTTATTCAGTGGGAGCGCCAACACTGTGAAGTATTAAACATATTTTAAATATGTTCAGAGTTCCCTGGAATACATTTGTGCTCTTCCTCAGTTTAAATTAAAAGTATTACAGCTCAGACAGGAGGTACAGTCGAGCCCCTACAGTTGACTATTTTATGATTAATCTGACCTTTACACACAAACAGCTCCCTCTGGTGGACATGTATAAACCATGTATGAGGATAGTGTTCATATAAAATGTGATTCAGCGTTCCAGTCAGTCATGAGTGTGGCTGCACAGTTGTAAGTGTAATGTTCCAGTGTGACCTCATGGGGCAGTGTTGTCTCACTGTTATCACTGGCTGAGACTAAATAAAATTAAAATGCTTTGGAGCATTAAAGTGAATGAATTTATAATCATGCATGGTGAAACACAAACCTGCTGATCACTGAAACTATAAGATGTTCACTATCAACCTGTAAAAGTGAGCATTTAAGAGTCTTTTTAACACCTGGTTACTCAGTATTTTCTCCTCCACACCACACAGAACACTTTGACCTGTTTCCTTTAACAGGTCAGAGTTTTAAGGTTTTAACCTAACAGTGAAATTCTTTAGAACTGCTTCACAACCGCTCTGTTCATTAAAGGCACATCAACCTTCTCAGCTGTGTGACAGAAAACACTCCAGCAGGCCTGTTGGTGGTGGGATCTCTCCTGTCTGGGCTTGGAGGATATCTGCTTTACCAGGAAATTAAGAGAATCTGGGCAGCAGTTCAGCATTTGGCGAGACTGCACAACCAGATGGATGAGCACATGGACTCAGACTCAATACCTGATGGACCTGAGCCACAGGATGGATGCAGTCCAGCTGCAAACCTGCGAGCACGTTTGCAGGATTAGTCTGGAGATCAGGGTACAGTTCTGTACAGTGAGGTTGGGCACCAGCAAATTTTAACCATTGTATATACTGAGAGTGTCCCAGACAAACCGAAGGCTGCCGAGAAAACAACAAGGCAGTCTGTCCAAAACATTTCCATTATCAGGAAATCGGCTCCCTAAGGTGGCCTTGAGGCTGGTAATTATTTCTCCGGGACGACGTGACAGCAGATGCACTTCCCCGCCCCTACCTTTCTTCTGTGATTTGTGTGAACTGGGATCTGGACTACCACAACTGCTGACACACATCCATCACAATCAGCAAACTGTATAAGTGGGACCTAGGTCTTGGCTCCACAATGCCCTGACCCTCTCACCTTCTGTTGCCATCCCCACCCCTACCCCTCCCACCCCACCGTGTCACTGTCCGAGGCTTTGAATGTCTGATATGCTTTTGCTGAGGTGTTATTTTGGAACCTTCTAAGGTGCTCATTATGAGCACGTACAACTTGATTTTTTTTAACCTAACTCTCATTGTTTCTGTTTCCCCGTTGTTGTTCTGAAAAGATTTTGTTGTATGTATGATGATTAATTTCATTGTATGTATAATGACAATAAAGTTATATTTTAGTCTGTTTATTACTCAGAACATGTTGGACAGGAGGTCACGACCTTTGACTTTTCTTCTTCAGACCAAGTTGATGTTAATCCACAGATGGGTGGGGTGGGACGTCGTCTCTACACATTTACCTGTTTTACTGAAACTACTTCACTTCCTTCACGTCTCTGTCACTTGGCATTTGTGGTATTCGTTTGTCAAATGTGCGCTCTCACAGCTGACAGATGGAGCATCAAGCAGCTGTGGGTGTTGATGTCACACAGGTGTGTCTTTGTAAACCAGCTGACCAGGAAATACAGGACAGTTTAGTGTTTGTCACTTTGACCTTGTTTATAAGTCGACCCTCTCTGACTTCTTTCCTGACTGCTCTGACCTCAGAGCACGAAATATACACAAAGCTTTAAATGAGAGGAAGCTGAGGGAGCCGGATCTGTTTCTGTCTGTAACAACCTCACATCATCATCAGAGTGCTTCATGAGTAAGTTTGTCCATTGTGTAATTATATTATATTATTATATGATTACACAAACACTAGAAAACATGAACTTTGAACTTGAGTGAATTTCAAACTGTTTGGATCTGTTAGCCTGAGCGAGCCACAGCTCTGTGAGCTCTGATAAGAAACTTAAAACCAGACAAGAGAAAAAAATGCAGATTAAACTGCACAAACAGACACACACAGACACACACTGAGGCTGCACATACCAGCAGATCATATGATAGGACACAAACACACACAGAGTGTCTGTGTGCAAACAAGTCAGTGTTTGACCAGGATGTTGACACACACATTCACACACACACACATTCACACACACACACTCACACACACACACATTTACACTCACACACACACACACCCACACATACATACACACACACGCGCGCGCGCACACACACACACACACACACACACACACACACACACACACCTCTTTTCCACAGAGCTGCTGAGGCTCTGATGATTAATTAGCTCATTGATGAGCTCAGGAACAAGAAGCAGATTTTGTTTAAAGTTTATTTCTTTAGCACAGATCATCATTTATGAGCATTTCTCCTGTTACATTTATAAACATGTGAAGTTTGTAAAATCAGTTCATTGTAAATGAATCTGAAAACAAACACTGAAGGCTGTTTGATGAACGTGAGTAAATGTTCTGATGAGCTCCATTTTTCTCTTAAATAAATGCTGTATGATGGACCTCAGAGCTGCATTACAATAACAATAATCCATAAACCTTGTTAAGCACTGATAGCTCTGATAATGTTAATAATAAGCTGTTGTGGATCAGAGTGAAGCTGAGCACAGCTCTGTGAGCTCTGACAGAGCGTGAGCAGCAAACAGAATCAGAGATCTTTGTGTTATCTCTGAGGAATTGTAGCCAAATGTTTCTCATGCTGTAACGTGTCCTGAGCAGCCTCATATCCCACATGGTGATACGATCAATTATAAGAGGACAGATCAAATCCAGGCACCACTGCTGCTGTCTGTTCCTCTGCACCACAGACATTACACTGCTGCAGGTGATCGATTCAAAATCATTCAAAATTAACAAGGAAGAAATACACCAACACCTTTCTTGTTTACTTGCGCAAGTAGGAGAAAAAACCCGTCCTCTGAGCTCAGCTCCCTATCAACCTCCGCTGAGCAGAGAGGAAGTGGCCTCCTGAGGTTCAACTTCCTTGTCGCGCTTTTAATTCAGACCTTCACAGTAAAATCACGCGTGTTACATAAAACTCAGTTTACAACATGGAATAAACAGCATTCTTGGCTCTTCCCTTACCATATATGGTAGTAAGCATACTGTGGAATGTCTGTGAGTTACATTTGTATATTGGCCTATGTGAGGGTCTGTGTCTTGTATGTATGCTATATGTATGAATGTGTTTCCTGCAGGTTTCAAAATAAAATAACAGTATAATATATAAAACTTATGAAGACAGAAGATATGATAATTCAATGTAAACAGAAGAATGTTTACACAATAATTCAAACACAGGTTGTTGAAGTGTGATCGTCAAATTACAGGTGGATTTACAAATTAAACAATAATAAAACAGTGACCTCTGACACTAAATTAGAGCTAAATCAGATTTCATTGTCAGAGTTTGATGGCTGGAGTGGGTTTCATACTTTCATTGATTATTTGACATAAAAAAAAACTAAAACAGAAATAAATAAAACCAGCTGATTCAGAGGGGTCAGGATCAGCTGTTCTTTATGTCAAATGTAGCACTCAGCTGATAGGTGGAGAAAACAGGAATGTTGCTGATAAGGTGGAGCTGTGGGTGCTGATGTCACACAGGTATGTTTGTATAAAACAGCTGATACAAAGAAAAGCAGGTCAGTGTGGTCTGTGGCTGTTTGGTACAGAGGTCACATTTATATTTAATCTTTGCAGTTTTATTTGGAAATCTTTACTGGGGTGGATTCAGTTTGTCTCTCCTCCTGATGATCAGCAGAGTTTGAGCTCCTTCACAGCAACAGTAAGTGTGTAAAAGAATGTCTTTCAGCCTTTTAGCGATAGACAGATTTAGCGTTAGAGATATCTGTGTGTCACAGTGATCCCAGGACCTACAGTGCCTTGCGAAAGTATTCGGCCCCCTTGAACTTTTCAACCTTTTGCCACATTTCAGGCTTCAAACATAAAGATATAAAATGTAAATTTTTTGTGAAGAATCAACAAGTGGGACACAATCGTGAAGTGGAATGAAATTCATTGGACGTGTAAAACTTTTTTAACAAATAAAAAACTGAAAAGTGGGGCGTGCAATATTATTCAGCCTCCTTGTGTTAATACTTTGTAGCTTAATTGTTAATTATTTAGAAAATTATTTAGAAAAAGGTCAGTGTGAGAGGTTTTGTGTACACTGACGATGAGGTTGGATTGCTGCTGCACACAACACTGAATTACAAAATGGCAAAAACACAAAAAAAGCACAAGAAGCACTCGTGAATCCGCCATAGTGAGTACTGTTTATCAGTTTGCACTTGGCGGAAAACTGGTGGTCACAACCATAGTGCGCATTTCCAAGTCACCCGTTTTCAAATAAATTTTTCAAATTTCAAACGTTTACAGGACAACGGAGGCCGGTACATTTCTGAAACGCTCTGTTTCTGAAAAAACATCATTTTCAATCCGTTGTCGTGTAAACAGAAGAGCGAAACACATCAAAACGATGCTGTTGTCGTGTCAACGGAGAGAGTTTAAGTATATCAGGTCCAGTTCATGAGTGATGGGAGACTGGAACAGGAGATTGACAGATGGATTGGGGCTGTGTTTGCAGTGATATGGATACTTCATGTGTCTGTTGTGGTGGAGAGAGAGGTTAGTGTAAAAGCAAAGCTCTCGATTTACGATCTACATCCCTACCCTCACCTATGGTCATGAGCTTTGGGTAGTGATCGAAAGAATAAGATCATGAATACAAGCGGCAGAAATGAGCTTCCTCCAAAGGGTGGCGTGCCTCTCTTTTAGAGATAGGGTGAAGAATGTGGCCATTCGGGAAGGGCTCAGAGGAGAGCCACTATTCCTCCACATCGAGAGGAGCCAGTTGAGGTGGCTTGGGCATCTGATTAGGATGCCTCCTGAGCGCCTCTTGGATGAGGTGTTCAGGGCATGTCCCACTGGGAGGAGGCCCGGGGTAGACCCAGGACACGCTGGAGAGATTATATCTCTCGACTGGCCTGGGAACACCTTATAGTCCCTCTGCATGAGCTGGTGGAGGTGGCTGGGGAGAGGGAGGTCTTGGCTTCTCTGCTTAGGCTGCTGCCCCCGCAGCCCCACCCCGAATAGGAAGAAGAAAATGGATTGATGGATGGATGGAGCATGTTACAGTTTACAGTAATGATTGTGTTTATGAAGTCAAATCAAAAGACAGCATTTCATATGATAAAATAATTATAAAAAGAGATTTACATACAATATGGGCTTCACTCTATTTGAATATTGGTATATAGGACAGCTGATGCAACATCATTAATTTTTTTTAGAATCATTTTTTTCAATCTTTTTTTTTACTTTATTGTCTTTATCATTAAATTAATGATAATTTAATGATGAAACTCATTTCTTCAGTACCACAAAGCTGTTTTCAGAGCAAACACTAGCACGTCCATCAGCTGTTTTTTGAGGAAATGGAGACTTTCAGACGTGCTAACTTGTCCCACATATCCCACATGGTCATATGAGCCTTCAGAGTTTACCCAGAACACACTTTTCCCACAGTCACCTGTTTCTGTTCCTCAGACTTCAGATCGCTGCAGTTTATTGAAACTGTGACATTGTGATAAAGATGTAGACAGTGGTGTTGGAGCAGGTAGTGTAAAATAGATCGTAAATGTGTTTTTCAGCCTGGAGGATTTCTTGTGGAAATCTGCTGAACTTGTAAAGTTATGAAGCAACAAACTGCTGGAAAAAGTGGCAGACACACAACTAAATGAATACATAGAAAGTCCAATAGTATTCCATTAAAGTAAACCGTGCCCACAGAGTGAGCTGCTGTGGAGGAACTTTCACCCTCGTGTGAGGCTGTTGTATTGTGTGTGTAGGATTAAGTAAAAATAATGTTTCTTTTATTTGTGCCTAAACACGTTGTACAGCTTTGGCTTTATGTGAAGTCACAGAGTGGAAAGTTCACCTCCTGTTACCGTCATATTTTTTGCATACATGCTGTTTATTTGTCAAATATCTGAGCTCAGAAAACAGGAATGTGGTTTCTCTTTTGCGTTGTCAGCTCTGGGTGTGTCTGTTTGAACAGCTGATACAAGGAAACGAGGTTTACTTCTTTCTGTTTGGTGCAGAGGTCACATGTTATGTTTCAGGGTTAGCATTTTAATTGGAAGTTTACTTGTGTGGATTTTATTCTCCTCCTGAGGATCAGCAGAGTGTTTGAGGCTCTCAGAGCTCCTTCACAACAACAGTAAGTGTTTAAAACGACCTCTTTGAGCCTTTTAGCTGATCTGACTGAAGTCTGTGAGCTTCAGTGGATTAACCGATTGTTCATGTTAATGACGCAGGATTAAAGCTTCACTGCACTGCTTCCTGTTACACATGAAGCTCATGTGGAATTAGTGGAAGCATCTGATTTACTGCTGGCTGCTTTAATCTGTGAAAACACATCAGATTCAATGAATTTAATGTGTTTGATCATCTGAAGAACCAAAAGCTGTCAGACCTCTGAGCTTCAGTAAAATTATTTTCATATCACTTTATGGCTTCATTTAAGTTTTACACATATGGACATATTGTACAAGAGAGTGACAAAGATTGTTCTTTCATAATATATTGGTAGCACTACATTTATTTGGTAGTAATTTTACATGCTTAATAAAATGACGAGTCGACCTATGTTTTCATAAAAATTCCTTTATTAGGTGAGAATAATCACAATATCATAATTGTCTTAAGTCTGATGGAAAACAACGAGCCTTAAACAGGTGGATTTTTCATAAAATATGTAGTGCTGTAGATGAACTTACCTGTGAATATACAGAGCATGTAAACGTGTAACAGTAATATGCAACAAGCACATACATGTAGCAGTAATATTAATCAAACTACACCATGTTGCATATAAGAGAAACAAATACCAGCAGTCACTTTGGTGCTTTAAGTTTCCTAATGTATAAGTTTTCACTGCCCTTTATACTTTTGACTTGAAGGAATAAGAACATCCCACATTGATGATAAATTACTTTAACATTATCTAAATTAAATAAAAATATTTTGGACAGATAACTAGTTATTTTAAAGTTTTCCGGCATTTCTTCAGAGCGAGAGAACAGCCTGTCTGTTCTCTCTGCATCTCTCAGCTGGTGCTGGCTGGCTCTCCTTCCTCCTCCTCTTCTTCAGGCACAGAGGATTTGTCCTGGTGTATCATCAGGAGTGGAAGGCCTTTGTCCCATCACCTCTCCCTCAAAGACAGCACAGAAGATCTGCAGCGGTGGGTTTCTCAGACTGTCCTGACTCCAGAGACCTGCAGTTCTCAGACAAACAGGATCAAAAGCGTGTTAGTTGCAAGATTAAAAATATTTTAAATTTATAAATACATGTGCAAATGTATTTTTGAATCAGAGAAAAAAAGAAATGAGAGATGGAACAGAACAGGACAGCCGACAGGTGCGGCTGGTATAAACGACTACAAAAATACCACAAGAGAAGGCATATCTTCATATTTATTGTCCATCTTATTATTAGCAGTTCTAAATAAGATTAAATTAAATGCAAAATTCTGGCTCTTGTGTATAAACCACCTTTCTTTTAGCTGATCCCTTGTGCCATCCTCAAATTTTGCACCCTGTGGACACTGTGGCAAAAATGTGCACGTTTCAAAAACAAACAATTAAATCATTATGCATCAAATATTTTTGACTTTGTTCATAAATCAGTCAACTCCAGCCCAGTATTTTATCACAAAAATATAATTATTTTTCATATAATAACTAGTAGGTGGATGGGGCATAGGTGGTTATTAGAGTCTTGGATATGCCCAAGATAAACAACAACTGCATTAGTAATGTTTATGTAGTGTCAGATACTCACACTGGACACTTTTACAGCCAAAAATGCCCCACTGATTTCCATTAAAACCACATTCTCACTTTCAAACTCACAATCATCTCACTGCCATTACAGTACAAAACCATGCATTCTGTAATGTCAGCATTTATTTGGAAGAAAAGTAGTGATTTTACTGTGCCATTTACCATGGTAGGCCAATGCATGAAACTGCTGCCCCAGGATGCCACATCCTGGATTCTTGTTGTGGCATCTCTCTTAAGCCCTGGCATCATGCCGGTAGGTGCCTGAAAATAGTGCAACATCCTGGCATGAGCTGAAGTCCAGACTTTCCCATTCTTCTGTGTCCACTCCCTGATAGGGTGGGTAGGACCCTTATGCTGCATTCCCATTAGTACCTACTCAGGGCGGGTCGACTCCAACCAGATTGGGGTGGTACTCAATGTGGGTGAGCTGACATAGCGACATGGGCAGTACTCTCTTGAGGAAATCTGTATAAGACTCAAGACACAACAATAGATGAGATAGAGTTTACTATCATCATCATCATGCATAAGTCCCCCGTACAACGTTTTAATGGATGAAGGTTATCATTAATAAGTATAACCCTACACCATCAAACATGTCATAATCGACCCAGTGTACCTCAAAATTGACACTGTTCATGTAATTCTGGCAAGATATACCTGAATAACCCTATGTTGGCTGTGAAGTGCAGTTTCTCAGCTTTCAGGAACCATTTGAATTTTTCCGATAGGACAAATGGTCGCGTTATTATGCTAATTCAAAGTTCCTTTGATCAGCACCTCAGGCTCTGTGTTACCCAGCTGTTTGGCTTATAGGGGCAGGTAACGGTGCTCCAGCGGTGATCGCCCAGCAGTACAGGGATATAATATGTATGCTGTGTGTGCGTCTCAGAGGGCTCTCATGTTTGAAAACTACCGCTGCATACTGTTGGTGTGGGCATTCAACCGGTGCTTTGGGCCTCCAGTTTTTGCTGTCGGGTTTTAAAAATGGCACGCTGATTCGCTCTCACGACTCCACTACTGACGACACTCCCTGGCCAATCAGTGGCATGCTGTCCTCCGCATCACATTTTCATATCACTTGGAACACCAGCTGGGTGGGTTATCTGGTACTAATGGCAAAGTCTACAGACCGTGCTGAGTCGAGTCGAGCCACGCTGAGTAGGGACTAATTGAAATGCAGCATTAGTGACCCCTCCATATTCAGAGGAGGGGTCAGAGCCCTCAGAGAAGTGAAGGACTCCAGTCAGCACTCTGTATCAGACTGTGTTTATACTGTGATGTAGTGGGATTAAAAAAATTGGTTTTAATGGAAGTCAGTGGGGCATTTTTGGCCATGAAGGTGCCCAGAGGTAGACATTACATAAAAATTACTAATCCAATCAAATCAATTTTGTTGCTAATCATTGAAGACTGTAACACCACCAGTGCCCCATCCCCCTGTTTATTTTATGAAAAATAAGAGGTTTCTGTGTAATTTTGTAAAAAAAAAGTAATAATAATAATAATAATTTTAAATGGATGGACTGGACAAACGGAACCAGCTCATGTAGCCCGCTAACATTGATGTTAGTACCGGTCTTGTAAGAAATTCTGTTCCCCCGTGAAAATCTGTTCCCCCTGTGTAACTTTGGCAAATAAAGAGCAAATGTTTTCAAATTCTCCAGGATAGTTGTGTTTGATGAGAGGAATAGACACTGTGAAAGACTTGCTGGTAAACTAAGTTGTTCCCATGTTATGGAGGGGGAACAGAATATTTCAGGAGAAGTCTTCAAGTTGTGTTTGATGGTGAGACTGAACAACCCAAATATCAAGATGATTTGTTAATCACTGATCTATAGGGTAGGAAAACATTACATGGTGTGCGCCTCAGGCCGATACTTCACAGACTGATAGAGGAATATTTTTAGGTATGTAATTCATATGCTAGAGATGATTATTTCAGACAAAACACACCACAACAGACATTACTACCAAAAGTTAGCAACTAGAAATATCTCTCATTAATCCCATAATATTTTACATTAGAGAGGGATTTACCTGAAAGCCTACACTCTCAACTTTTCAGGAAGTCTAATCTTTGGTGTCCTGGCATGAGCTAGCTTCCATATATCAGCAATAGAGAATGATAAATACATGTGATGTGTTGGAAAACACAGTTTGGTGGCTGACTGATATCTGTCCGGCTAAAGTGACCATGACAAAAGTTGGAAAACACTTTGATCCTCTCGGCGTCGGCGATTAAAAAACAACACGAAACTGTAAGAAAAATACCGACACAAGACCAGATTTATGTATTTATTGTAGCGTTTTTTGTTTTTGCCTCTATTTTTACCAGGACCTGTAGATTAACATGAAAGTTTTGTCGAGTCGTTTTACCGAGAAAACGATCAGAAGCGCCGTGAAGACTGTCGGATCCGCCTCTCTGGCTGCAGTGCGCGCTCCCGACACAGGGGGAACAGATTTTCACGGGGGAACAGAATTTCTTACAAGACCGGCATGTTTGAAACAGTGCCCCCGTTTTGCCACGCTCATTGTTGACAACGTCTCAGTAAAGAAAGCTGCTATTGACTGTCTTAAAAGATGCAATATGACGTATGTTCTAGCCACGAGCCGGAAATGTCTGGGTGGGGAGTTGATCCAACGATGGATGTCTTCTCTTTTTAGTCTCCAAAAGTCTTCAATAACAACGGGAAAAGATATATTTATTGTTCGCTACTCGTTTTTTGTCTTTGTTTCTTTTTGAGGGGCGGGGGCTATATCTGCAGATAACAAGGAAACAGATTCGCGGGCTTCCTGCAGCAGCGCAAATGAATTACCGTAATGACTGCATGTTTGCGTTCAGAAACTGTTGCGTAAGTGTCGATTTAGCTTAGTGGGCGACAATATGCCGCATTGTCGAAATGTAGCTAGTCTGACGCGTGGCTCTCACCCTTTTCTCCTCCCCCGCTTTCCTGTTATCCTTCACTGTACCCCATTATCCATGAAAAGCAGGTCTGCCCTCAGAACAACCGCTGAGTAATTACGGTACAACAACAACGTATACTTCCTCAAAGTTGGGGATGCGGGCGGGGGGGGAATGTGGAAATGGCTGCTCTAACTGCGTTATATTGTTCGACTTTGCTGGTTGTCGACCTCTTCGTGTTTGTCTTTGCAGGTGAGCTTTATAAACCAGTCTTTTCCTCTCGTATAAAGTGGTATGAACGGAACCAATCTGGTTCACGTGACCAATACTTCCAAAACCATTATTTTCATATTGTATTTGAGCCACACTGTGTAACGACATGAGGCTGGGCTTCTTTGTGCAGCTGCCAACTTAGGGACTTTTGTAATGCGTTATTTAATTTATTTTCAAAAAATAAACTAGCGGCACATCCAGCGACATTTCCCGGTGTTATTGGAAACTTTTATAGACTGCAGGTGAAATCTCAATCTGCCTCTTTGCTTTAATATAATGGTATATATATAATTCCATGTTATCATTTACAACTGGCATGGTGTGCCCATCAGTTCTGCCCTGGTAGCAGAATTGTTGCAAGTGGCGTCTTTCTTGTAGACAGGAACCCGCTAAACACATCTAAAGCTGCCTTTACATTAGTTACTACTCAGCGCAGGTCAACTCGACTCAACACAGCTCACCATGGTCATATTGTGTTTCCATTGCAATTTTGGACAACCACAGTGTGGGTGGAGTCGATGTAGCGGCGTGGGCAGTAGTGTCATGATTTTTTATTTGTATGCGGCTCAAAACACAACACAACAATGGATGAGGTAGAGGCAAGCTAACAGCTAATGTCAGTTTACTATTGTCACCATGCACAAGTCCCTGTACAATATTTTAATGGAAGAAGGTTATCAATGTTAAGTATAACCCTATACCCCCCGAACATGTCGTAATCGACTTGGTGTACTAGTAGGGACAGGAAATGATGCATCAGCAGCGATCACCTGGCAGTATAGGGTTAAAATCCGTATGCTGTGTGTGCGTTTCAGATGGCTCTCTTCTGCAAAACTTCTGCTGCTGCAATTCTGGTGGAGGTGTTGCTTTCATGACTCCTGCGACCAATGACATTCTTTGGCCAATCAGTGGCATGTTGTTCTTCCGCATCACATTTTCGGATTGCTTGGAACCCCAGCTAATGAAATACTAAAAAAGTACCTGATACAAGGTACTAATGGAAACGCCTTCTAACCACACCAAGTCAAGGCTAGCCCTGCTGAGTAGATACTAATGGAAACGCGGCTTAAAGCATCAGTTTTTTGTCGGAGGTAGGATTTGGGGTGGTGGGGATTCGAAAATTTACATTTTTTCAGTACTCACTTAAAATCTGTGAAAACACCATTGAAATCAACAAAATTTCAGCTTTCAAACTACCTGCCTCTATTTTCAACCATTGAAGTGGTGCAAAAACAAGACTGGGATACCACGGCATTTTAGGAGCATGACATGGCGGTAGGTCACAGGAAATACTGTCCCAGATCGTGACTCTGTTCTCGGTGCATTGTGGGAGTACATAGCCCCTGTCCTCAGGTTTGTGAGCAGAGCTAATGAGAAATGGTGCAGCCGGCTCTCATTCAATGGTAGTTGGCCCTTCTGATTCACCACCAAGCATCAGCTCTTAGAGCCGTCTCTTTTGCGAAACAACACATCACTACCATGTTGCAGAAATGTTGTTGCAACAGCTCAAAATGGTCCTCAGCAGTTTGTATCCATGAGTCGGTTCATATCACGATTTTGGGGTCATGGTTTTTGGTTTGCTTTGGTGTTGCTTAGTATGTCAGTAAAATTACAGTTGAATTTAAGTATGCAATGTAGTTTTAATAATGACGTCACTGTTAGCATGTACGAGCACCCAAATCATGTAAGTGGTCTCTTCCTTGTTCATGTTATTGGTCTAATTAGCCGCAGCGATTCTGGACTCATTTTGCTAGATTGGGTCATATGCTGAAATTCTGCATCCTCTATCATGGCATAAGGATGCATATCTTTAGCTATGAAACTTCCCAGAGCTTTCTTTATGGCTTTTTCCCCATTTGACTTTTCACTGAGAGGCTCTTCTAAAAGCTGTGGGGTGTAGACGGTGTTTTTTCCTAACTGGGTCTCTTTCCCTTGAGGTGTAAATTAACACATTGGGCTGATGTCTCCATAGGTGAGCCAGCATATTGGACATGTTGCTGGTAGCATAAGCAACCCTTATTGCACAGTGCTTACACTCCGTTGCAGTTTTATCCACCACTTTCTTACCGACTTCATATGTAGCACTAAATCTAAACTGGTCCCACACAGCAGACTGAAATGATCCTGCTGCTGATGCTTCCTCTAATGCTGGGCCTCCTTTGGCATTACCACCATTTCTACAACCTGGCTGCTGATTAGAATAGAATAGAATGCCTTTATTGCCATTATACAGATTGTACAATGAGCTTGGAGGGCCACTCCTGTTCAGTGCAATGTTGTAGAAAGTCACACTTTCTAAAGTATAAAATAGAACTTCTATAAATATACAGACAATAAAACATGTATATGTATGTATAAAAAATATATACATTAAAAAAACCAACTGTATACATATAATAATAATGAAGATGGTGAGTATTGATAGCGAGTTCTTTTTTGCTCAGTCCTTGTCACAAATGTCACTTCAACAGACCCTCAATACCAGTAAAAAGGTGTTTTTAATATTATCTATTAATGTTCTGTAATAAATTCTGATGAAAAAGAAACTGTTGATTGGCTGATGTGGAAGAAAACAGTTTTACTTTGACCTTTAACCTTTGTGCTCTGTGTTGTTTCCTTTTTCAGAGCAGAAAAACATCACAGCTGAGTGTGGACAGGACGTCACTCTGCCATGTCGAGCTCCAAACAACGACAACATCTTAAGTGTAGAGTGGAGCAGAGCTGACCTGGGGACAGAGTATGTCCTTTTGTACCGGGATGATCAGCTTGATCCAGAAAACCAGCATCCATCCTTTAAGGACCGGGTGGAGCTGCAGGACAGACAGATGAAGGATGGAGACGTGTCTTTGGTCCTGAACAATGTAACGACTACTGATAATGGAACATACGGAGGGTCGTGTCGCGTACTCAGATGAGGAACGAGCCACAGGAGAAGAGCTAATATGGAAGCTAATTTAGACGGTAATCCCATCAGCATCATCACCCTGAGAGTTGTTGCTCCTCCTCCTCCAGGTGAGTGAGCAGAGTTCAGTGTGTCTGTGATCAGAGGTGAAGCTGCTTCCTGGTTGTTGATGTTTGTTTCTAAAGATGTTGTTGGTGAGACTTTGTAGAAAGCAGCTGGTCTGAGTGATGTGATCAGAGTGCAGTAGATAATGTCTGACAGCAGTTTGAAGAGGAAATGGATTCTGTTCTGTTCTTCACTCATCACCTACCTGACAGCTGACACCTCACACCTCTTTCCACCTGCAGGTCCAGGAGGAGGAACCTCAGAGGATGGAGGGAAGGAGGATGGAGGGAGGGAGGTGCACCGGTTAAACTGATAATTGGTCTCTCATTTGCTGCTCTTGTTCTTGTTCTTGCTGCTGTTGTTGGATTTTTGATCTATAGAAAACGTAAACAGAGTCAGGATCCATATCATCCTCCTGTTGAAGTGCAGCCTGTTTCAAATGGTTTAGAACAGAAGAAAGATGATGATGCTGGGTTAGAGAAGCCTTCATCACTAACACATACAAGCAGGAGAACGTCCGACTGAAGAAACTAATGCGGTAGCATCCCAATAGAAAACCAGGACTCACATTTTTCCGAGGGGATTTGACAGATAATACAGGAGGAGATGATGATTAAATTAAAGAAAGTTTTAATTGGGCTGAACTACAGACGGGCTGAATATCAGTTCCCCCGAGACGATACACTGTGCCTGAAGCCAGAGGAAAAAAAGGACAACAAATTTAGAACAAGGAGCAGCTGATCTGTCAGCCCAATTAAAAAACTGCCAGTTATTAGAAATTATTTCAACTGCAATGTTGAAATTGATTTGGAAAAAAAATTATGGTCTCCAGCATCTGTGAGGATAGAACCAGGAAATGTATGTTTTGTGTATTTTGTGTCATTTTAATCAACAGGCTGATGAGATCAGAGAAGATGCTGCCTGTTAGAAGGTTGGATAGATGTAAAGCCTACAGCTTTTCTGTTTTTTTTTTTTTTTACAAGTATTTTGTTTTTCCAACTCTGAGCGTCTTTGACTTATGAGGCATTTGAAATGTAATAAATAATACGTAGCTGGAATAATACGTTGGATTCCAGTTTGATGATGATGTGTTACAGGTTTATAAGTCAGCCAGGCCGTCATCCTGTGATTGTATATTTGCTCTAAATTTGTCCAGTTTGAATGAAAACCCTCAGATTTGTGTTGATGCTGTTTGAGGCCACGTTCAGCTTCCGGGCGCTAGCTTCCAGGTTAGCCGCTCACCTCTGTGTGAGGTTACATTTCTGTTTCGCTTGTAAGTGGAACAGCAGGAGAAAAGAAAAGTTACCAAATCTTAGAATAAGTTAAAAAATATTTCAGTATTTTTTCCAGACAAATTCTTCCATTTCCTGAGCTCAGTGTCGTGTGTTACAGCATCAGGATCAGTGTGTTTGTGTTTTATATTCAGGATCAGCAGCTGTGTGTCAGGTCACACTTGTTATTGTTTGATGCAAACAAACTGATGCTCATGTAGCAATCAGCTGTTACAGTGTAACTACACACACTGAACCACCTGACAACACAAACACACAAAGACTGATGATGAACACATGAATTACTGTGGGTCACAGATCATCATTAATCTGTCTGATAGCCATTCGGCAGCTACGACCGAACGACTGAATGTGTGTAACTTTTCCCTTCATGAAGTCGCCTCTACATCCTGATAGTTTCTGGTTGTTACTTGAGGTTAAATATTTCAACAGCTGTTTGCATATTTTTGATTTATTTATTCTTTTTTACTTTTTGTGTGTTTGTTGCTAATAAAATTTTTCACTTAAAATGGTGCTGTGTGTTTGTCTTCATTCAGTTTTCATTCAGTTGTTTCCTCTGTGGCTGTGAAGGGTTTTGATCTGTGGCAGCAGATGATCAGATCTCAGCTGGAGTCAGTCTAAACAGATGGTAGATAACCAGGAACATCCCAACAGTCTCCCTGCAGCACACAGACACAAAACTGAAATTTGAATCTGTTCCTGGAACAACAAACAAACAACATGGAAATTTAATTTGAAGCTGCTGTGAACAGATTGAAATGATGTTTCTCATCCTGCAGGTTTCACCCTGAACTGCATGTGATTTTAACAGAAAAGTTCAGGAGTTTTTAAATGGGTTTCTGGTGGGACCAAGAAGCACTCCAACTACACCCAGTGGTTTTCACTTTGAGGTCTGACCTTTATATTTGGTGCTGATATTCATATTAGTTCCCAGCAGGAGTTAAAGTTGACTGAGGAGTGGGTTTGTTGGTCTCTGTGACCTCAGAGCAGATGGGGGCGTTGGACTTGGTTATGACTTTGTAACAAAATATGGAAGCATCGTTGATCTCCTGCTTGTATCCATGTAGTGTTTCCAGCAGCTCCCTCTAGTGGCCATATCTAAAGCCTGTGTGAGGATGGTGTTAATGTAAAATGTGAATCATAGTGTTGCAGTCAGTCATCAGTGTGTCTCTGCACAGCTGTAATTAAACATGTGTTCAGAGGGCCTCAGTGTGTGAATGGTTCCAGTTCAGCTCCATAACAGCAGCGTCCCTGGTTTGATTCCTGTGTTTCAGCTCATATCTGCCTCTCACTGAGGGGACGTACACACACACACACACACACAAATGGTGACTGATCACTGCCTCTGCACCAATAGTGTTGCTGGTGCTCAGAGGAAGAGGGCGGGGCTTTACTTGGTGTCAGTGAGAGAAATGAAAAAAAGCTCAAATGAGCGAGAAGGACGATGAAGGAAACATCTGTGCTGTGTCTGCTCTGTAAGTAGAATCTCTGTGTTTGTTTGAATGATTGACCTTTGACTGTCTGCTCTCCTGATAACTGATGATGGAGGAGAAGACATGAAAAACAAATCAGGCTGAATTCAAGTTCCAAACACCATGAGGACCAACTGCAGGTCTGAGGAGGAAGTGTAACAATGTTACTGATGAATCTAACAGTGAGAAGCTTCAATCACATGTTGCTGATTGTGTGAACAGAACAGTGCAGCGCACACACACGAGTTAAAGTGGTATTGTGTAAATACTGCTGTCATAATGATACTGTAACTGTACGCGTTTCCTGGTTCAGCAGGAACTCCATTAGTGGAGCATGAAGTCCAAAATGTTGTGATGAGTTTGATTTTATAATTGTGTTCACTGTGAGGATGAAAAGTTCAATCCTGGAGCCTCTGTTAGACTACGGGCACCATTTTCTGACCTGCTTTGGCTCTCTGCTCCTCTCAGAGGGAAGATCACTGTAAATCAATACAAAGTTGTTCTGACTGATCACCTTTGTGTGTTGATGTCAAACCAACCTGAGTGTCATTTCTCTTTAGTTCTGATCTCACTGCTGAGCTGCACAACAAACCAAGGTCAGTAACCTTCTTCTGTCACAGCTTCAACCTGATAAATGCTCACTAATATGACCTGTTTGGCTTCATGTTTCATTGTAACCCTCACAGCTCGTCTGACTGTGAGTCCCAGCAGCTCTCAGTTCTTTGAAGGAGACTTTGTGTCTCTGAGCTGTGAGGAGGACGACAGCTCTGCTGGATGGACTCTGAGGAGGAACACAAGCAAAACGACAGAGGACTCAGTGTGGAGATGGGTGGGGAAGACTGGTCTGGTTCTTCCTGTAACATCAGCTACATTTACCCATGGGACAGTGGAGTTTACTGGTGTGAGTCCAGAGAGGGTGCCATCAGTAACATGGTTCAGCTCACAGTCACTGGTAAGCTGAGTGTGTGGAGTTAGTGTTGATGAAGCTGTGTGTAAATGGATGAAATGCTGTAGTTTGTCTCTGTGTTGAGGTGGATCAGTGATCCTGCAGAGTCCTGTCCTCCCTGTGATGGAGGGAGATGACGTCACTCTGCTCTGTCAAACAAAGACCACTCCCTCCAACCTCCCAGCTGCTTTCTATAAAGATGGCTCCCTCATCAGGCAAGCAGCCTACAGGTCACATGACCATCCAGCATGTTTCCAGGTCTGATGAAGGCCTCTACAAGTGTGACATCAGCGGTCATGGAGAGTCTCCATCCAGCTGGATCACTGTCACAGGTGACACACTCACCTGTCTGTGTTTCTGCAGCTTTCAACATTCACAATGTGACCACAACTTAATGACTGTGTTTGCTTTATTTTAGAGAGACACACCACCACACCTCCACCTACATCCACACCTCCACCTACATCCACACTCTCCTCTTTGTTCTCTCTGTGATGTCATTTGTTGGATCAGTCTGTGTTGTGGTTCTACTGGTGTTACTGGTTCTGCTGGTGAGACGATGTGTTCACAGGAAACCTGAAGGTCAGACTCAGACT
>JAMQGT020013962.1:0-35242 GCA_024447675.2 Pterophyllum scalare
TGTGGGGATCAGTACTGTTTCTGAGGTCTGAGTTCAAGGGTCTTTTAATAAGATATAGTTAGGGTGTATTTTTTTATGTGATCACATTTGAAAGTATATCAAGACTTGCTTAGAAACAACGTGCCAAATAAAAAAAAAACAGAAATAAAGGGTGAACTGAATCCTATATTGAAGTCTGTAACGGCAAACATATTCGTTGCCACACCCCTGCTCTGAAAGAGCCAATCAACAGCTAGCACATGAGACATGTGACTCTTACTGATGAGTGTTCAGACCATTTCAGCTCCTTTTACTGTAGTTCAGATGGAGGCCAGTGTGCTTAAAAGTATACGATGAGGATTGTCGTTCTAATCTTTTATACAAATTGGTCAGCTTAGTCAAATATGATCATGTGTGTTTGGTACTGAGCTTCCTGAGTGTTGCTGACTGTGAGCTGGACTGTGTGTCTGTGGTCTGTGGTTACCTGAAGCTAACAGCTCTGCAGCGGTCCAGCTTCCTGTTTCTGACAGAAAGAAAACACTTGAGCTGCAGGTGTTTCAGCACAGGGCTGTTTGCTTTAAAACAAGAGGAAGTAACATGTAGAGGTCATTTGGAAAATCATCTCTAAATGTCATGGCCACCCAGCCAATAGCTTCACTAAACCCAAATGCAGAACCAGGAGGATGAGGGGAAGTAGGAAAGAAAGGACTGAAGAGTTAATGGTGGAAGCAAGCCTAGACTCCTCCAGCCTGCTGGAAATCACACACTGGTGACCCAGGCATCCAGACAGAGAGTGGGTGCAGGAGCTGGTCCTTTTATATTGTGCTTGATGAAGTTGATAGCTTTCAGCTGGTTGGGCTGAAGACTGAACCTCAGAAGGCTGCCCCAAAGGGCTGATGGAGGCTTGCTCACAAGTCCAGGCTGGAGGAGATGGAACCAAATGCTTAAACGCTCAGTTATAAAGTTAATAACCACATAATTCTAGTTTCTCTGCACGCTAAAGCTGCTTCTCACAGCAGCGTGTGCTTCTTCGACCGTAACAGTGTTTGTGTGGTGAGAACGTGTTTGCCGTGTGCTCTGAGAGAAGGTGGCAGCTTTGTGGTTGTCAGCTTTTGTTTTTTCACAGAGCGTCCAGGAAACTGAAAAGCTCAAAGTCATGACCTCATTTCCACACGATGCAACATTAGAAATAATAAAAAATGTTGTAGTGTGATAATGTAACTGTGGTATGTTTATTGCACCTGCAAAAGTGTAAATGTGTTTTATTAGTTTATTATTTCAGTGTTTATTCTGCAGACACTGATTCAGCTGCAGTCTGCTCAGCAGTGAGAGCTGAAGACGTCAGTTATGGACCAACAACCGTCAGATCAAGGAGGCCCAGGTACAGCTGCTGTTTAACTCTGGACAGAGCTAAGCTAGCTGCTCACCCTGTTTACAGCCATCGTGCTAAGCTAAGCTAACCAGATCCTGACTCAGACTACTCACAGCTGACCCCCCAAAAAAAACCAAAACTATGGAGGGCAGAATGTGAGGCCAGTTACAGAGTTATCTTTCCTCTTCTACACAATTATTGAGAATTTTATGTCCTATAACATAAATTTGAGTTATTTTTCCAAGTCTAATTTGATGAAAACATCCTGTGGAAACAGAACCTGATAACAGCCAGAGTATGACCTCGTAATGACTGAGGCTGCTAGATGTTCCCTCCCAGCAAGAAGGTCCTGGGTTCAAGTCCAGTCTGTTTGGCCTTTGGATGCTCTCCAGTGTCTCCCAGATACTCCACAGCCAAAACATGAGGTTCAGTAAGCTGATGGTTATCATGTATGAAAGAGTAATCGGGCATATAAAAATATAAAAAGAGCTGCCAGTATGAGACAAAGGGTTATCTTGATCCATGAATTATACTGAGCCAATCTAGTGAAGTTCAGGAAGGAAGGAAGCAGAAAAAGCTGAACAGACCATCCATCCATTTTCTGCTGTCTATCTGGGTCACAAGGGCAACAGTCTGAGCCGATGCACCCAGATCCTGCTCCAGGGAAGCACTGAGGCATTCCCAGATCAGCCAAGGGATATGTGGGTCTCAGGGCCACCTCTGGTTAATGCATGCCCGAAACACTTCACCCAAGAGGCATCCATAGTCAGATACCTCTACCAAACCAGTACCAAACCAGTAAATCAGCAGCTTTATTTTCACACCCAGCTCTCTCTTCAGTTTAAAAAAACAAACACATAACCTGTCAATCTCCTGTTCTACTCTCCCCTCACTTATGAAGACCCAAGCTACCGAGGCCCTGTTTACATGAGAAAGCTTCCAGATGAAAATGGCACGTTTGGATGGGTTTCAGCCTCTTGTTTACACAAGAACGGTGTAAAATTATACTTTGTGGAAGCCGGCTCCAGACTGAAGCATTTCTAAAATGCTCCGGTCCAAACAGGCGTCCATGTAAACAGCCACAATGCTACTTTTTGAACACGGGGCCACTGGCACATGGGCACTATGGCTGCGGCTTCTACATCCACACTGCAAACGTGTGGCCTGGCAGCAGGAACTGCATTACTGCACTGCTGCACTACTGAATTACTGCATTTACTGCACTACTGCGCTACTGCATTAATGCAGTAATGCATTACTGCACTACTGCATTACTTTTCAGAAACAAAAGCAGCAAAATGACACAATTTCTACTTAGATTAAACTCATTCAAACGAGGCCTGAAACTCTTCTTTATTCAGCAACTCCTTGCTGACCAAAAGTGTATGCTCCACCCCTTCCTGCCTGAGGACTATGGTTTAAGATTTGGAGGTGTTGGTTCTCACACAGCAGCATTTGTGACTGTGCAAGAAGGAACAGGATGACCTCTGGCAGAGCTACAGAATGGCCTCCAGCAGCCACTAGGGTACAAACAATTCATTCCTATAGCTGATGGCAGTCAGGGTGCTGTTGCCTAGCCTACAGAGGTTCTTCAGCTACTTCAGAACCTTTCATGGGTATCATATGTGCTCGGGGAGAACCTGCTCTCATCTGTACAAAGCACAGGTGCCACTGGTTCCAGCACAGTGTGAACTGGGACTGTGTGATGCAGAGAGGTGCAGGTTGGAGGTCCTGATTGAACTCCAAAGCTTGTGATCATGTTTCCTGTTGTGTGAACTGTGTGTGTTTGTGTTCAGACTTTAAACCAGAGCCAGACGTCGTCTACTCTTCACTGAAGTAGTCCACCAGTCCAACCACTGACGTCCAGCTGCTGCTCTCTGACTGCTCCCCCAGCACCTCACACCTCAAACCATCCACATGTTAACAAGATTTGTATGGTTTCTATTTTTTTCCCAGTTAATAAGAAGGAGGACTTCATCTGAAGTTTTAAAGGTGCATTTTGTTCATGTTTCCTGGATTTCTGCAGCATCAATAAACTCGTAGATGTTTCTCATGTGGTTCTCGGTTTCTAAGATGTGCAATGGAAAATTAGTTTGTTCCTGGTTGGTTAACTGACACGCACCTCTGCAACTGCACATCAGCTCAGTGCAGAGCGCAGTGAACATCGAGCAACAGCTGCAGGCTAAAAATAGCCGGGCCATCATATAGTGGCTGCAGAGAGCACAGAACAGCTTCAGCACAGGATGTGCCTCTTTGAGGCTGAACATCTCTTTTTCTGACCTTGAAACCAACCAGCAGCAGCTGACATCACTCAAATACCAGAAGCAGTTTGTCAGCAGAGAGCTGAAGTATTTTGGTGTCTGATAAAGTTCTGAATATGCGACTCTGATGATGATAAAGGATTTGTCCCCTTCCTGACTTTTTTTTTATTGTTTGTCATTCATGTCTCATAGTTCCAGAGTTTAGAGGTGATTTTAGAGTTTAAATTCCTAAGTTATATATTTGAACCAAGTTCAAGTATTTGTGTTTTGTTTTGTTTTGATTTATCAGACCCAAACTGACAGAAAACCTTATTCCAGGTTTTCATCTAGAGTGGGTCTCCGATGTGAGAGAAACACAACAGCAGAGCTCTTGTTTCCACTCAGCTTCAAAGGCAGACGTACACGTTTGGTATAATGTTCATTCCTTGCTGTCCTGAGTGGCTAGCATCACTCTGAGACAACCTGTATGGCCCCACTGTGGCCACTGGCTGCCTTCCCCTGTATTGTTCTGCTCTGCCTGGCCCCCAGGTTAATGTATGAGTTGATGTCATGAATCGTTATACACACCTTTAAACTCAGCTGCTGTTCATTAATTTTGCCCGTGCTGCGTTCACCAGACTATAAGCACAAAGTACTTTTTATTCTCATTCATTATTATTCAACAGCTCCCTCTAGTGGCCACACATGGAACCATGTGGGAGGATGGCATTAATATAAAATGAATCACTGAGTTCCACTCAGTGTTCATATTCCAGTGCAACTTCCCAGTGACATGAGGTCAAACCACTGGTTACCAGTCTAATGAGAAAGTATAAAGAGAAATACAATACAATGATTGTGTTAATGTAAAGGTGTTTTCAAAAAGACTTTTAGCTTCTTTCTCCTGAACATCCATTCGGAGGCTCTTCAGAGGTTTTGGTTTCAGTTTTATCAGTTCTGTTTCTTTATGGCACCCTGACCATATCAGCTGTGTATGAACAAAAACACATCAGCCTCCCGATGAACAGCAGCAGGTTTGAACCCAGAGATCCAGACAGTGTTTGTAATTCCATCAGATGAGCTGCAGCAGGTTTCAAAGGCTGGTCAGCATCACTGAAAATCAAAGAGTGTTTGAGCTGGAATAATTTTTAATTAGAGGCTTGCATTTATTTAACTAGCATGTGTGTTATTACAGCAGACTCTAATACCACATGCAGATCTGTTCCTAAAGTTTTCCTTTTGAAAATGTGAACGTTTCCTGAAAGTGCGATGTTTCAGTTTGACCTCATGGTGGCAGTATTGTCTCACTCTTTGATGACAACTTTGTTTGAGCATTATACTAAACTGACTTTAAACTTTAAATATATCTGCTGGAAGATGATTTTGATGGAGTGCTGTGGAGGATCCACTCTCAAAAACAACATGAAAAAGATCAGATGAAATTATATTTCCTGTTAAATGCGCCTATGTGCTGCAGGCCTTTGACCAACAGCAGCTCTGCACTGGCTGTCGGCACAGACAGATTTATAAACTGTTTTAGTAATAAAAGCATCAACAACAGTTATCGTAAGAAAAGGAAAACAACATCAGATCAACAATCAAAAAAGTTTTTCATTAGCGTGTGAAAGATAATGCCTCTGAAACATCGCGTGGAGATCTGGGGCAGGGCCATTGGATTGGCACACCGGGGTGGTGGTCCCCATCTTTAAGAAGGGAGACCGGAGGGTGTGCTTGGTCCATATGTAACAGTGTTTATGTTTTATGTGATTCCACTTGCCATAATAACCACAGTAGAGGTTTACTGGCTCAATGGTACCCTCTCTCAAAAAGGCAATGGATAAATGCCACTGGTAATGTTGTAATGTGGCCAGACCACGAGAGATGAGCCTGAGTGTGCTGTGCTTGAGCTGCCCTGTACTGAGCCAACCTGCCTGACCAGAATATATTTTGTTCTTATCCAGATAATAAAAAGGGTCGCATCTTAAAGATCAGCAAGCCTTCTTTTATCATTACCACACAACGCAGCGTCGACGAGGTTTATTTGGACCAGCCAGTTACAGCGTAATCGAGCCAGGTTACACGTATATCAGGTAATAAGTCGGATTCGTTTCCTGTGGGTGTTGGACTCCGTCAGGGCTGCCCTTTCTCACCGATTCTGTTTATAATTTTTATGGACAAAATTTATAGGCGTAGCCAGGTGGTGGAAGGCTTCTTCCTTGGTGGCCTCAGATTCTCATCTCTGCTCTTTGCAGATGATGTGGTCCTGTTGGTCAGCAGAGGGTGGCCTTCAGCTCGCAGTGGAACAGTTCACAGCCGGATGTGAAGCGGCTGCCATGAGAATCAGCACCTCTAACTCTGAGGCCATGGTCCTCAGCTGGAAAAGGGTGGAGTGCCCTCTCCAGCTCAGGGAAGAGTTCTTACCCCAAGTAGAGGTGTTCAAGTATCTCGGAGTCTTGTTCACCAGTGACAGGAGAAGGGAGTGGGAGATCGGCAGACGGATCGGGGCTGCACCGGGTGTGGTGAAGAGGGAGCTGAGTGTAAAAGCGAAGCTCTCGATTTACTGGTTGGCCTGTGTTCCTACCCTCACCTATGGTCACGAGCTTTGGGTAGTGACCGAAAGAATAAGATCGGGAATACAAGCGGCAGAAATGAGTTTCCTTCGAAGGGTGGCTGGCCTCTCTCTTAGAGATAGGGTGAGGAGTGCAGTCATCCAGGAGGGGCTCAGAGTAGAACCGCTGCTCCTCCACATGGAGAGGAGCCAGTTGAGGTGGCTTGGGCATCTGATTAGGATGCCTCCTGGCCGCCTCTTGGGTGACGTGTTCTGGGCATGTCCCACCGGCAGGAGGCCCCATGGCAGACCCAGGACACGCTGGGGAGATTATATTTCTTGGTTGGCCTGGGAATGCCTTGGGGTCACTCCGGATGAGCTGGGGAGAGGGAGGTCTGGGCTTCTCTGCTTAGGCTCGTGCCCCCGTGACCTGGCCGTGGATAAGCAGAAGAGGATGGATGGATGGATGGAGATAATGCATTTCTTTATTCATGTATGCACTCATGTTTTTGTCTTTGTAGTCAGGTCAGTTTGTCATTTGTGGTTCTCTGTCATCCACCAGGGGGTGCTGCAGCACCTTCAGGATCCTTATTACAACAGCCTGGACTCAGACTTCAACGCTGTTTTGACTGATGATCATAAATAGTTTCTTTTTTAGTGTTCACTTGCTGCCATCACAGAGAAACAAACTTAACCTTTAATGGTTCCTTTTCTCTCCTGCAGAGTTTCATCACATTTGTCCTGCTGGCTTTTAACTGGCTGTGCTGACAGGTCTGCCTCTGCTGTCGCCTCAGTGGAGGATTAATATACAGGAAAAAAGAAAACTACATATTCATAGTAATTGATATGATTAACTGTAACTTATTCATTTAATTCTGTCTTTGGTGAATGTACTTTTTTTAAAGCTCATTTTGGACTTTTTACAGGTTTATGGGACAGTTCTTTTAGAAAGAAGAGAGACCGGAAAGCAAGAGGACAGATGGGGAAGACACGCGGTAAATAGCGACAGAACAGGACTCGAACCTGCGCCATCCTCTCTGCCACGCAGGATACATGGTTGCCCGCTCATGCCCTGAGCCCCCTCGGTGCCCTGATTAATGTACTTGTGCAGCAGATCACATGATGTGACACGACACCCACAGAGCTGTAGCAACAACAACAAACACTGTTGAAGCAGTTTAACCAGAACTGAGGCCTTCATGAAATGTGACACTGTTTGTGTGACCACAAAGCTGATTTTAGCAATTCCTTCAGACCTTCTTAGAGCAAATGTCAACTATATTTAGAATGTTTGGAAACAGATCCACCTGTTATTATTCAGGAAATGCAGGTAAAAATTAAACCCTTCATGATATGACATGCTTTTAACTTTTGCTTTCTTCACTCTGTACTTAATCATTATTATTAATCTCTGTCTCTCTTCCACAGCATGTCTTTTGTCCTGTCTCTCTCCCCTCAGTCCAACAGGTCATGGCAGATGACTGCCCCTCCCTGAGCCTGGTTCTGCTGAAGGTTTCTTCCTGTTAAAAGGGAGTTTTTCCTTCCCACTGTCGCCAAATGTTTGCTTATATTTTTGACTGTTGGGTTTTCTCTGTATTATTGTAGGGTCTTTGCTTTACAATATAAAGCACCTTGAGTCTATGGTTTGTTGTGATTTGGCGCTACAAAAATTAATTGATTTGAATTTCAGGTATTTTGGAATAATCCCTTTGATAGAAGGTTTTTGGATTTTGTGTAATTTTAAATGTTCTTTCATTAGTGTCTAAACATGTTGGGCAGAAGGACCTTGTACTTTATTATTGTTTTATCATCAGATCATTCATCCATCTGTGTTCTTCCAGTTTTATCATTAGACCAAATTGATCTGAATGGAGTGGAGTGTAAAGTCTACTCACCAATACCGTGCTTGTAAAACATTTTCACTTCCTGTTACAGTCACATCTGTTTGGGTTTGTGGTATTTGTTAAATCAAATGCATGAGCTCAGAGCCAAGCAGTTCAGGAGTCAGGGAATGTGGTTGCTAAGGGTGTGCTATGAGGTCAAACAGGTTTGAGGTGTGTCTTATAAAACAGCTGACAGGGAAATGCAGGTTATTTTGGTCAGCCGCATTAGGGAGTACGGAGGTCACTTTACCAACAGAGTTTTTTCCCTGTATTTTATTTATTTTTACTATTTGCTCTGTCAGTGGATACTTTCTCCATCCTGATGATCAGCAGAGTGTTTGAAGAGAGTTCAGTCACAACAACAGTAAGTGTTTCAAAGGACCTCTTTCAGCCTTTTAGCTAATGTGAAGCTCATGTGGAGTTAGTGGAAGCATCTGACTTACTGTTGGCCGCTTTAATCTGTGGAAACACATCAGATTCAATGAATTCAATGTGTTCGATCATCTGAAGAACCAAAAGTCCAAACAGCCTCCCTGGTTCTCCATGAAGAACAAAGATCTGCTCAAAGGAGGACGCAGTTCTCCAGATTACATTTGTATACAGTGACATCATTTTGAAGTCCTTTGATGATGATGATGCTCTTTAGTATGTAGCTGATGATGGATGATCAGAGAGGTTATGTTGGTGTTCTGTGGAGATCATTCAAGAACTGAACCTTAAAGACTCTGTTTCACTTGTTTTGTTATGTCAAACATATTTATGACTGTCCTGCAGTCAAACCTCGGCATGTCAAACACGTCCTCAGACATGTTTGACGTGTCTGTCAGTGCGGCTGGAATGTTGTTCTCATGCTTGACGATGTTTTCTCTGCATTTTTACCGCTGAGATTTATTCTTTGAGATAAATAGGAAAAGTATCAGACTGGTTTGCGCATTATACAATATTTACATAATATTTTTGTTACATAGTTTATTTATTTACACAGTTGTGTGTGTGAAGGTGACATGGAGGTGGGTGGAGTCTTTTACCTGTTTGTTATCACCTCCTGTTTTCTGTGTGGATTGTCCATTTCGTGTCTCTCTCTCACAGAGATAGGGAGAGAGAGAGCACTGCCAGTAGGGTGGAGTCACCCAACGTTGTGTTTATCCACCTTTTGAGTGAGCTCAGCAATAAAGCCGCCTTTTCTGAATTTACACTCATTTATCGGATCTGTATTTGGGTCCGAATCCTACCTGCATCACTGTGGCAATACACAGCACATACGCTCTGAGGGACAAACTCTTGGCAGTCAATGCATAAACATTTGAACATATTTAATTTGGACTCTAGTGGCCTATCCACATATAAAATACTGTCTCATACTTCCTGATCCACTCCCTGACCCTAATGGGTCCTAATTTTATCATTCTTAGGAAAATTCTATTGATTGAAAAACCTGGTCTTGGTATATTCTGGTTACTATAAGAATATGCCAGGGCATATGATGTTGCTGAACTTTAATCCTGAGCTGCAGCTATCGATTATTTTAGTAATTGAGTATTCTATCAATTATTCAATCGATTACTTGAGTAATCGGATAACCAATACTTTTTTCACATTAACAGTTCATCTGCATATTTGAACTTCCGTACTGCAGTTTTTCCCTGTGTGAAACAATCAGGGTGGATGGAGCAGCTACAAAGTTCTCTGTTCTTCACTTACTGATCAGGTGGTTGATTAAGGACCTCCAGCTGGTTCCCAGTAAAGGTTTAATGGTGCTTCCAGGGACAAAAGCTTCTTTTGGAAGCTTCTTTCCATCTGAGCTCGCCGTCTCCGGCTCCACCTCTTTGCACTTGTGCAGACAGACTGCACGTAGAACAGCTGACTGCTGTTGTGTTATCCGTGTTTATGTTGAAAAACTGGGGGCTGTGTGAGCGCAATGTTGTAAGGCTTTGTATTCACAAGCATTCTCCTAAACATGTTTCTACTGTAGGTCTATATTTAGTCATTGATCAGGGATTAAAGTATAAAAAATATTTTGACGGGTCCTTCTGATATCGGACGATCGTTAGTGCTAATGGTGGCACTCGCTAGTAAACTGCGACTGTAACTGTGCTGATGTGGGTGAAACGCTCCATTTACACGGAGATACCTGAGCGCTGCAGAGTTTAAATTCCCATTTGGCTGCAAACTGCTCCAGTGCAAGCTGGAGGCACCACCTGATGAAGCCAACAGAACCACATATTCTGCAAAATTAAGTAGATATTCCAATTGTTCTGTGAACAAAAAATATGAGCAGGATCTGTGACAAAGGGCAGCCCTGGTGGAGTCGAACAACAACTGGAACTGAGTTTAACTTGTTGCCAGCAATGCAGACCAAGGTCTTGCTGCAGTTGTACATAGACTGAATATTCCCACAGAACCCTTTACGGGATCCCCCAAAGGAATCAGTTGAATGACCCTGAGTAAAAAACACAACAAAAAACATGTATACTGGATGGGCAAACTCCCACACACTCATGAATATCCTTGAAAGGATGAAGAATTGGTCCAGGTTTCCATAACCAGGTCAAAAACCACAATATTCCTTCTTAATCTGAAATCTGTCTAACGGATGAACCGTGGTGTCATCCCCATCGTTCCCATGCTGTGTTTGCACTACATAAGACATGTCAGTGGAATTAAGGAAGTCCTCAAAGTATTCCTTCCATTGCCCAACTACATCCTTAGTCAGCAGTGACCCACCTGCTCTATTCATCCCTGTGAGTAGAGCACTTGTTTCTCTTCCTGAGATTCCTGACAGTTTGCCAGAATCGCTTCAAGGCATTCTGGAAGTATTTTTCCATGGCCTCAATGAACTTCTTTAACTTGATGGCTCCCTTCATTTCCAACATCCACCACCTGGTTTGGGAATAACCGCCATGCAAGACGCCAACCACCTTACAACCGCAGCTCTGTGCAGAACGTGGTGGAGTCAGCACCCTCAGCCTTTCTCAGACTGCTGTCTACCGGCCCATTCTCCTCTTCGGAGAAAGGCCCAGCCATAAAGCACTCTTTCTCAAGCACCCATCCCAAGCCCGGCTCCAGAGCGGGACCTGGTAATCAGATCCTGGGCAGGGAAAACAGTTCCCCTTGGTCTTTCGCTCACAGGGGCCATCTAAATTGCTCTTCATCTGGTCCCTCACCCAGGACCAACTTGTACTGAGAGACCCTACCAGGACCAAAACCCCCCATGACAACATAGCCCCTGGGATCACTGGAACACACAAACTCCATCTAGCACCCACTCTCTTCTCTCTCATTCTGGGAAATTCAGCAGCTGGACCTTTCACTACCAGTCACACTGTTTGGCAAACTGCCCACAAACATCATGTGTTTGCTGAAGTTTATTGATCTGTTAGAACTGTTGATATTACCTGCCACTTAAAAACATGTTCCGTTAATGCTGGCTCCTCTTCTGTAGCACTGGTCAGATGCTGTAATACTGTGACATCTGCAGCACAAATGCTGTTCCAGATTGTTCCAACCTACGTTAAAAAGTGAGTATAGTGCTGTAAATTAAGCATAAATTTATAGTTTTAACTAATTAATCTCTTTGTATGCAATAAATCCCAGTGATTGATACCCCGGTTGTCTTTATGTGTTATTATTCCCTCCGTTTAGGCTTAAATGGTCCAGCTCTGGTCCCCCGGATGAGCTGGTGGAGGTGGCTGTGGAGAGGGAGGTTTTGCTGTTTGAAGGCATGGATTGTTGGGAAATAATAACTTCCAACTAACAGCTTCCTATCCTCACTGATTCTGCTTAATCTGCAACAAGGTTGGTATTGTTACTCAAAAAAGTAATCTGTTATAGTATAGTTTTCTATATCGATTACTCTTCAAATAAAGCAATTTTTACACTAGTCATTAAATTGCCTTATTTGTAACTCTGTAACTTTGACATGATTATCAGTTAATAAAAACCTAATAGAAAGTCCGAAATACTTATAAAAATGCCTATACTGGTGCATACGATAGTCCTCTCTTATCAATCGCCCTGATGGAACAACTTCAAACGGCATAAATCATCTTGATAAAATGGTAAAATCTCAGCTGCACTTTTTTGTGTTTGATGTTTTTTAATTAATACAGAAAAACTGCAAAAATGTGCCACAAACCGGGAATGAAAACAGCTCGCCTTCAACGTATAAGTTGTGCGACATGTTTTGATGGTGCTAACTTTACTTTGAAGGTAACCGGTATCTGTTTCCGGGTTGTATGCGCTTTTCATATTTTTACTCCAGCACGGGGTAACACTGTAATGTTTGTACACACATTTACCTCAGCTACAGCGATATGCTAGCAACTGAAGCAATCACAGGGAGGTTCTAGCTAGCCGGTTGGGGGAATTGTTGCCCGGAAGGTGTTTCCCAGTTGGTCATGAGCGGCTAACGTGGCTGCAATGCTAGCTACCATTTCTCCGTGGCTGCCGTCAAGGAGTTAGCCGCTGACAACTAGCCGGAAAATTATAATTTTCCCACACGGGCCATTGTTAGCGAACCGTTATCGGGCCAGTCTCCGGGCCTGTGTGATTCGGGTCTTACGGTAAACAAAATGAGCTATAAGTTTCGTTATGTGTGTGTCACGTGTGCGAAACATTTCCGCATTAGATTAGATGCTAAACACGGAAATGGCTTGTTCAACATGCGATCCGCTCCGCTCGACTTTGCTGTTTTTCGGCATCTTCGTGTTTGTCTCTGCAGGTGAGCTTCATCTGTTAGAAACCATCGTTAGAGCCCTCCTTTCACCGTGACCGTATTTCTCTGTAACCTAGGAAGGAGTTAGCGCACGAAATTCACCGATCACAGGCTAACTCGGAGAGGCTCTGACATAATCCCAAGATGGCAGCAGTGCTTGTAAACATTAGTAGAGTTCTTGTTGCGTTCCTCTGATCAGGTGGAGGTCGGAGCTGGACATGAGGTCATTCGGGAAACAAACAAAACACGATTTTTTTTTTCGCTCCACAGAAAGGTGGAGTCCATCCATGGGGTGACCTGTCAGGTGTGCACCCGCATTTTGTCCTGTCAAACCTGGGATAGCCTCCAGACTGCGGTCCACAGTGTGGAGGCTATCCCAGGGCCAAAGGCAGGTCACCAGTCTCTTATTCTTCTAGTTATTCATCATTAACGAGCAATGCAGCACAGTGCTAACACAGTTACACACCAGTGAAACTACAGAGTTTTGTCACTGTTCATGTGCACTGCTGCATCTGTGAAGTTGGGGTTGGTGGAGCTGCTCCAGCGTTGCTTGGATGAGCATTGCAGTAGAAATTCTGAAGCAGGAACTTCAGCAGAAATCAGACGTGATGTTTTGCTTGTAACAGATGAAGTCGCGTGTTTCCAGATTTGTTAAGGAAATGCAGATATCTCAGGGGTGGCTTCACTCCCAGGTCCACTAAACAGACTCCTGAGGTAAAAGAACACAGGCTCAAGTCAGTGCTCACACTGGCTGCAGGAGGTGGTGTAAGGAGGAGTATAGCTGCAGAGCTTAAAGGGTTGGAGCTGTATGAAGCTTAACGTCACACAGATAGCTTTCAGATCATCGTAGTGACTAATGCACAACTTACACTGGGGGAGATAACGTGTTCAGAGGTAACATCAGCCAGAAGTATCATGTTTTATTAATTATATTGTTTACAATGAGCTCTTAGTCTGCTCTGGATTCTCTGCTGATACTGAGTGACAGTTTTAGTTTTTAGTCTCTCAGCTGAGCCAACTAGTGACCTGTGTAGGGGTGCAGCTGTCACCAGACACATGGAGAGGAGGTCAGGGAGCAGCTGTTGTGGATGAGACATTTTAAAAACTATAAATACAATTGATCCTCACTCTGATTGGCTGCTGTAGAAGTGAGCAGTTGTATTTTTGACCTTTAACCTCTGCTCTGTGTTGTTTCCTCTTTCAGACCAAAACGTGATCACAGCTGAGTCTGGAAAAAATGTCTCTCTGCCAGGTCGAGCTCCCAACAACAACATGCCCATCTTAGTTGTAGAGTGGAGCAGAGCTGACCTGGTAAATAAATATGTCCTCCTGTTCAGAGATGATCGGTCTTATCCAGATGAGCAGCATCCATCCTTCAAGAACCGGGTGGACCTGCGGGACAGACAGATGAAGGATGGAGACGTGTCTCCTGATCCTGAAGAACGTGACAGCTGCCGATGCTGGAACGTACGAGTGTCGCGTTGTCCAGAGAGGAACGAACCGCAGGAAGAGAGCCAACCTGAAGACTGAGCCCATCAGCATCATCAGCCTGAGAGTTGCTCCTCCAGGTGAGTGAGCAGAGTTCAGTGTGTCTGTGATCAGAGCTGAAGCTGCTTCCTGGTTTGTTTCTAAAGATGTTGTTGAGGAGACTTTGACTCATCACCTACCTGACAGCTGACACCTCACACCTGTTTCTACCTGCAGGTCCCACAGGAGGACTCACAGAGGGTGGAGGATCTGTTGGACTGATCGTTTGGCTGTCAGTTTTTGCTCTGCTTCTTGTTGCTGCTGCTGCATTTTTGATCTACAGAAAACATCACGGTCTGAGACCTTTGACCTCTAGGTCTCCTGCTACTCCTCTCAGTGGTGTCACTGAAAGTGAGGAAGAGAGATGATCTGAAATTAATAATGCTGAATATGCACGAGGTAGATGTCAAACATGGTCAGCTTCTGGTTTGATTTTAATTAAATATGTCAGAATCTAAAGAACAGTCAAAGGTCGGTGTAGGGCTGCAACGATTCCTCGAGTAACTCGAATAATTTGATTATAAAAAATCCTCCAAGCAAATTTATTGTTTCGAAGCTTCCTTTAAAGTCTGCAGCGCTCAGGTATCTCATCTCTCCCGCGTTAGCTGCATTACAGTTCTCTGTCATCTTCTTCTTTTGGGTTTAATGGCGGTACACAAACCAGCCTAGAGCTGCATTACCGCCCCCTGCTGGACTGGAGTGGATCAGGAGTTTAAAAAAACCCTCAGATTCTAAAAGCTCTCCGTCGCTGTGACGGATTCCCTTTGACACTGAGTGGATGATCGCTGACATGTTTCCACGCCTCCACCGCTCTCTTCAGCTGTTATTTTTTTCTCTACTTCAGCTCCCAGAGCAGATCGCCATAATCACAGTTTCCTGGCGAACGCCGATCTTTCGGTACCGTAAGGACCCATGAGAATATTTTTTATACTTACTCCCTGATCAGTGACTAAATATAGACCTGCAGTAGAAACGTATTTAGGAGAATGCTTGTGAATATAAAGCATTAAAGATTACGCTCACGCAGCCCCCAGTTTTTCGACATAAACACTGATAACACAACTGCAGCAGTCAGCTGATTTACCTGCAGTCAGTCTGCACAAGCATAAAGAGGCGGAGCCGGTGAGCTCGGATGGAGCAGATAAAAAGCTTTTGTCCCTGTAAGCACCATTAAAGCTTTACTGGGAACCAGCTGGAGGTCCTTCCTCAACCAGCTGATCAGTATGTGAAGAACAGAGAACTTTGTAGCTGCTCCATCCACCCTGTTTGTTTCACACAGGGAAAAACTGCAGTACGGAAGTTAAAATATGCAGATGAACTGAATGTGAAAAAAGTATCCAGTTACTCGGGTAATGGATAGTTGCAGCCGTAGTTCTGTGGATTCAGTAATATTGTTTATGACACTAATATGAAACCAAAGAGAGGAAGCATTTCCACACAGCTGCAGAGTCTGATCTTTCCTCCTCTGATCTGTGAGCTTTGACTTTTCCTTCCATGAAGGAAACTCTTCAGTTTTCTAAGTTTAAACATTTCAAGAGCTGTTCACGTGTCGGTGCTTAATTTCTTTGTTTTTTTCATGCAGAGTTCTTCATCACTGCCAAAGTTTCACATGTATTAGGACTGAACGTTTCCTTAATCCAACTTTTTCTTCTGTGGCTATAAAAGTTGCTTTAACCTGCTGAAAGTGTTGATGCAGATTTGATCTCACCTTGAAAGCTACATGTACCAGTGTGTATACTGTGTGTATGATCCTACCTGTCATAATTACAGTCAGGTGTTCATGTGACTGTGTGTTGGCTCGATGGGGCCCCCTGTCAGTGGATTAATGCCAGTTCAGGTCGAGGTGTGTGCTGTAAGTGTGTTGTAGCAAGCAGTGGGTACAGTTTTGATGTATGAACAATCAGGGGTCCATCATATGAAATATGTAAATATATAATAATAATAATTCTATGCAGTCAGACGGGTTGTTGTACTTTTGAAGAGCTAAAACATTCTGCATAATATACCTGCTATGGTGGTGAGCTGTGCTGTGGGTTTGCTGTGTGTGCCTGACCAGAATATGTTCTGTTATTGTTATAATAAACATCAGCGCTACAAGATAACAAAGCCTCCATTGTTTAATACACAACGTAGTCGAGGGGTTATTTAGGGTCAAAGTGTAACAAACCACCACTGAGCAGGGCCGTGTTCCAGGAAGCAGGTTCAGCTCCAACTCTGAGTCGGTCACCATGGTAACAGGCTCTGTGACCCTAACCTGGCAGGTCTTATCCAACAAACTCTGTGTGTCTCTGACTCCGCCCCTCCTGCTGCACCTGAACCACCTGTCTGACCCTCCCATCCATGTCCTCCTTCATGAAGTGTCTGTCAGAGCGTCAGAGGAGTGAATTCATCTGCAGACCTTTATGTTCCTACGAGCTCTGAAATCCCAGTTAGACGTTAGTTTGTTATTTTTGTGGTAACGTGAAGCTTTTACAGTCGTTCACTCGTCAGCAGGCTGTGAGGGCGGAGACAGCGATGATGTCACGCATTTATAATGAGGCAGCTGTCAGACTGTCAGTCAGCTCCTCTGAAACATTTACTGTAGTTACTGCAGCATCACTGTTACATCACACTGATCTGGATGAAGCTGCTGACACCTTTACTGTAGTTACTGTAGTAAATGCAGGTGAACAGGTGAGCAGGTCAGGTTCAGTCTGTTACCATGGGAGCTGACATTAACTCTCCCTGGAACAGAGGCTGAAGTTTCCCTCATCTCAGGGTTAACAAAGTCAAAGTTGTTAGATAAACTCACTGCTGCAACTCCTCAGTAATGAAAGTAGCTGTTTGCTGTCCTAAAAGTTGCTCTATGATGTCATCACTTAATTTGCATAATTCTAATATCTTTGGAGACAAGTGAAGAAAAAACACTGAATATGTTCAGAAGTACAAATGAACCTGATGAAATAACTGCATCAGGAGGAATAAGCTCTGCTGGTATGAAGGTCATGTGATTCGCGGTGTTAACCAGCTTCCCCTTTGGAGTTGCAGTATGGTGGCGCCCTCTTGTGTGCAGCCAGTTGCTCCTGGACTCCGGGCGATACCAAAGTGTCCTAACAGATGCAGTGCGAAGGCTGTATGTACACAAAACAGTGGACGATTTCAGGTTTCCAAAAGTTGCCGACGTCACCGGAAAAAGTTGATATAAAGACGGTGACACAGCATGCTAACTATGAAGTTTGTCCTGAGGGGACAGACGCAGGTCCAAACAGACAAAGTGGGAACCTGTCACTCCCACACAGACTATGAGCAGCATCCTTCCACAGTACAGGAATATCTCCACCACCATAAACAGCGTCACCACCCAGACACCACTCAGCGTGAAGCCGTGGATGAACAGCAGTGTAAACTGTGGTAGGAGCTTTGCTGGTTGGTTTGCCATGAAGGTGTGTGGTTCACCTGTGTTAGTGGGGTCAACATGGGCACAGCCCTGATTCAGTTTCTGAGATGACACAAGAAATTCAGCCAACTCACATATCTCTGTGTTAGAACTGCTAAAGAAGGAAAACTAATTTAGTTAAAATAAACTGGGGTGATTGCCACTGTGCTGAATACTACAAAGTCAAACTGCCATAGACTGCAGCAAATAACTGTTTTTGTTAAGTAACAAACTGACCTGAGGTCAGCTCCATACCTGTCAAGTCTCCTGTTTTGGCCGGGAAACTCCCGTATTTCACCCCTCTGTCCCGCCATCTTCCTGTATTTTTATTTTCCCACAAATTTCCTGTATTTTAATATAATATATTTTTAAAAGTATTTCTGTGGCGCTTCAAACTGAATTCTGTCACTAGCCTCAGGAGAACTGCCACCTGCGGTACCCTGTGATTCTGGCGAGGTTAGTGCCGACAGTGGGAATAACCCTGAAGAAACAGCTGGACCTCGGGTGGGCTCAGTGTTGCCAGTTTAGCGGCTTTTTTCCAAAAAGTAACCAGGAACAGTGAAATCCTGCGCTGTCGCCGTGATCTGAGGACATAAAGCCTTCTTACTGCATCCCTTTGTGCACTTTGACATTACCCAGACCTCATTTCACCTCCACCCTCCAACCCCCTGAATCTCAGTTAAACACTGCCCACCCACCCCCTCCACTCCCACCCCCGGACCTCCACTCCTGCTGACATTCGGTCTCCTGCAGTTTGTCCGTCAGGCTCAATAATTAGATTTATTAAATCAAATGGAAAACTAGGATTCAGCTTCATCTGATGGAGGTTCAAGTTGTGTAGATGATGACAGCAGACATTATGAAGAAATGATATATTTGATAACAAACTTTTATTCTGTCTGTGATGATGTCAGAGGGGGTCAGGCTGATTAAAGGGGCTCGTCATGCTCCACACTGACACATGTGATCCTCCATCCATCGCATTAAAATGGAGGCTCTGATCAGGAGAGATCCCTTGGTTCTTTCAAAGCGATGGCACCGAGCCACTGGTGCAGATATATGGATGAGACCTGGGTCAAAATCAGAACCCAAGAAGTACAAGCTCAACTCACACTCAGTGAATAAATACAGAAGATGAGACACCAGAGATAAGAGGTTACCATTCCTGGACTGTGAGGTGCTTATTGAGGAAGATGGAAGCCTCACCAAAAGGAACACACACACATATTAAGAAAGCCCTCAAAACATGTGGTTACCCCAACCAGGCTTTCACCAAATCAGCCAAGAAGCAAAGGAAAGAAGGTCAAACACAAACTATGGAGAATAAGAATGACAAGAGGAACAACACTGTCATCCCTTATGTGGCAGGCTTATCAGCGAAACTCAGAAGAATTTTCTCCAAGCATGACATCCTACTATACTACAAAGCAAGTCACACCCTAAAGCAAAAACTGGTTCATCCCAAGGACAAACCCCCAAACACAAGAACATAGTGTCTGCTGTCCAGTTTGATTTGAGAACTGAAGAAGCCTTTTAAATGAGAGGTGATCCACCTTCAAGAAACAGAGAGACGCCCAGTCGTCCTTTTCAAGCTCCAGAGATACTATGACCTGGATGAGTGAGAACCTACACAGACATATTGTATCCATGTAGTGTTTCCAGTGCAGCAGCTCCCTCTAGTGGCCATATCTAAAGCCTGTGGGAGGATGGTGTTAATGTAAAATGTGAATCATAGTGTTGCAGTCAGTCATCAGTGTGTCTCTGCACAGCTGTAATTAAAATGTGTTCAGAGGGCCTCAGTGTGTGAATGGTTCCAGTTCAGCTCCATAACAGCAGCGTCCCTGGTTTGATTCCTGTGTTTCAGCTCATATCTGCCTCTCTCACTGAGGGGGACGTACACTACATGGAAATGGATTTGATCAGGAACCAAACTTCAGCTCACTGACACCAGAGGATGGATGACTTTAAGATGAACTTCCATAGGCATCTATAATGCCTACGGATATGAAATATAATCACCTTGGTTAAAATAAAATGTTGTAAAACAGTGCTTACTTAAACTTGACAGAGGGAAATTAGATACAAATAAAGTATAATTAAGAACAACAATAAGAAGTTGTGAGAATACAAACAAAGACCCCATCCAAGAACTAAAACAGGTGCAAACTCAAAACTGAACAATAGAAGTGAAAGTCCCAACCTGAAAACACTGGGACACAGACACAGGATCATCACAGTATCTTTAAACAAAGAAAAAAATGTAACTTCCCCCCCGCTGCCTCTGCACCAATAGTGTTGCTGGTGCTCAGAGGAAGAGGGCGGGGCTTTACTTGGTGTCAGTGAGAGAAATGAAAAAAAGCTCAAATGAGCGAGAAGGACGATGAAGGAAACATCTGTGCTGTGTCTGCTCTGTAAGTAGAATCTCTGTGTTTGTTTGAATGATTGACCTTTGACTGTCTGCTCTCCTGATGATACTTTTATGTCAATACTTTTATTTCAGTAACATAAATAAAGATCATCTAGAAAATATGGTGTCAAATGTTCTTAGTGTTTGATATTAACTGGTTATTCTAAGCAGGAAGGATATGAAACCTCTGACTTGTTCCAGTTCCAATGATAGCTGAGAAACGCTCTAACGGTCCTCGATAACTTTCTAATTTCTCTCTTGTCCAAACTTTATTGAAACTTGTTGCTGCATCAACTCTAAAATGAGCAGATCTATCAGAGAGAGACGAGTTTGTGGGTCTGTCAGCTGTTTGTGTGGAGTTGTTCTTTGTGTGTTGATGTCAAACCAACCTGAGTGTCAT
Source organism: Pterophyllum scalare (assembly GCA_024447675.2). Lineage (NCBI taxonomy): Eukaryota > Metazoa > Chordata > Actinopteri > Cichliformes > Cichlidae > Pterophyllum > Pterophyllum scalare. The sequence continues at coordinate 20,486 of JAMQGT020013962.1, forward strand.
TTCTCTTTAGTTCTGATCTCACTGCTGAGCTGCACAACAAACCAAGGTCAGTAACCTTCTTCTGTCACAGCTTCAACCTGATAAATGCTCACTAATATGACCTGTTTGGCTTCATGTTTCATTGTAACCCTCACAGCTCGTCTGACTGTGAGTCCCAGCAGCTCTCAGTTCTTTGAAGGAGACTTTGTGTCTCTGAGCTGTGAGGAGGACGACAGCTCTGCTGGATGGACTCTGAGGAGGAACACAAGCAAACATCAGAGGACTCAGTGTGGAGATGGGTGGGGAGAAGCAGCTGGTTCTTCCTGTAACATCAGCTACATCCTCCCATTTGACAGTGGAGTTTACTGGTGTGAGTCCAGAGAGGGTGCCATCAGTAACATGGTTCAGCTCACAGTCACTGGTAAGCTGAGTGTGTGGAGTTAGTGTTGATGAAGCTGTGTGTAAATGGATGAAATGCTGTAGTTTGTCTCTGTGTTGAGGTGGATCAGTGATCCTGCAGAGTCCTGTCCTCCCTGTGATGGAGGGAGATGACGTCACTCTGCTCTGTCAAACAAAGACCACTCCCTCCAACCTCCCAGCTGCTTTCTATAAAGATGGCTCCCTCATCAGGAAGCAGCCTACAGGTCACATGACCATCCAGCATGTTTCCAGGTCTGATGAAGGCCTCTACAAGTGTGACATCAGCGGTCATGGAGAGTCTCCATCCAGCTGGATCACTGTCACAGGTGACACACTCACCTGTCTGTGTTTCTGCAGCTTTCAACATTCACAATGTGACCACAACTTAATGACTGTGTTTGCTTTATTTTAGAGAGACACACCACCACACCTCCACCTACATCCACACCTCCACCTGCACCCACACCTCCACCTACATCCACCTCTCCTCCTGTTCTCTCTGTGATCTCCTCTGTTGGATCAGTCTGTGTTGTGGTTCTACTGGTGTTACTGGTTCTGCTGGTGAGACGATGTGTTCACAGGAAGCCTGAAGGTCAGACTCAGACTTCTGGATTTATCTTTTGTGGTTTAGGTAAACTGAATAATGGAAATCTTCAAATAATTTTCAGTTTAGTTTGTTTACACTGCATTATCACAGTTGCTCTTAAATTTGGGTCTTTTCAGCTGACCAAGCCAAAGATGCAGAAGATGATGTCACAGATGACATCACATACAGTGAGATCCAGATACCAAATTCTCTTCAACACGATGTCAAACACAGCAGAGGTAATACTGCTTTATTTTTATTTATTTTGTTGAGAAGCTGCAGAGATGGTTGCCAGATCATATTTTTGTTTGATGAGGATGTTAATTTATTTTTAAATTATATATCTTTATATACAGTTATGGTGTTTTTATATTCATTGCAAAACATGAATCAGTTTGTCCTGACAAAATAATCTATGGTCGGACTCTATGCTGGGAAAGGTTGTCCCCCCCTGCTCTCAACCAAAATAACCATAAGACCCAGACTCATGCTGAGGTTTGTAGAATTCGATAAGTGTACATACCTCTTTGTGTGTGTGTGTGTGTGTGTGTGGTGGGGGTGTATTAAAGGGCTGTATAACAAAGATCATTACTATCTTTTGGACTTTACCTAAGTACTCTACACAGTAACTAATAAACAATAGTTTAACCGTGTTGATCACATACAGTTGTCTGTCTGTAAAGTTGAGCGTTGACTGTTGTTCGTTGCGTGCTGGACTTTCTTCCTGCGGTCTGTGGTTAGCAGACGCTCACAGCTCTGCAGTCAGACATCCTGTTTCTGAAGTTAAACCAAAGCAGCACTCGTTCTAAAAAAGACAAAGAGACATGGGTGTAATGTGACACCCACATTTTACATTTATCTCAGTCGCTATATTTAAACTGTGAGTCCAACTTTTATGAATGTCATTATTTTGTACCCTGTGTGGCATCCTGACAGGTTGACCCCGTACACTCACGTTTTCTCTGTAAATCTGTTTCCTGTTATATTCTGATCCAAATGCTTTTCTGTAAAAATGTCTCTGTGTGTGTGTGTGTTCCTGTGCAGACAGTGATCCAGCTGCAGTCTACGCAGCGGTGAGAACTGAAGACGTCACTCGTGGACCAATCATCATCAAAAAGAAACAAAAAAGGTCAAAGGGGAGAGGTATAACTGCTGTTCTTTGTACCCATCATCAGCCCTTCTACAGCCAGGAACTTTGGTTTAGTTAATTAATTAGTTAATAATTAGCATGTGGCTGATCAGAACTCTGAGTTTATTGGCTATTACAGCTTATTGGGTCCTTTCAAAACTCACCCAAATTCTAGAAATTATAATTAAGATAATTGAGATCATTATTTTGTCCATAGATTATCTCTTTTGTTGCTGAAGGTAAGTTCTTCATACTAAAGAATTAATTTGTTACCACGAGGTCATCAACCATTTTGTTGCATCAATTAATTTCCAAACTCTTATCTGGGTCTGAGGCAGAGAGGCAGCAGCCTGCAGTTGTGACCCATGACAAGCTTTTAGGGTTATTAGACCACTACTTTAAAAGACCACCTGTCTTTGCTAACCATGGGCTTATTCCTCACCTTGCTATTATTTAAAAATTTTCAAAACAGTTGTTGATGATTGGTTTATTTCAGTTAGGCTTTAGAATTCATAACAGCATAAGCACTGCTTAAGGTCACTAATAATCTTTTTATTGCCCATGTCAGTGGGATGCTCTCTGTGCTTGTAATGCTACATGTCAGTGGAGCTTTCAGACATGATGTAGATGTAGACACCCAGATATTTAAAGCGGCTCAACTTCTCCACTTCAAGCTCCTGAATGAACAGTGACCATTGGGGTCTCCTCTGATCCCTGAAGTCCACTATGAGCTCCTTTGTCTTGTCAGTGTTAAGGGTGAGGTTGTTGTCCTCATGCCATGACACCAGACTGGCCACCTCCCTCCTGAAGGCAGCTCTGTCCCTGCCAGTGATGCGTCCTATCACTGCAGTATCATCTGCAAACTTGAGGACGGTGTTATCCTTGAAGCGGGTGTAGAGGATGCTGAGGATGCTGCCCTGTGGAGTGCCTATGTTAGTGAAGATGCTGGATCAAGTCTTGTTACCAGTCCTGACAGACTGGGACCTACTAGTCAGAAAGCCTGGGAGCTAGTCACACAGGCTGGGGTGGAGGCCAAGTGTAGACAGTTTATGGGTGAGTTTGTGGAGAATGACTGTTAAAGGCAGAACTGTAGTCAGTGAGGAGCATCCTTGCATCTTTATTTTCCAAGTGCAAGAGAGAATAATGTAGTGTAGAGACAATAGCATCTGAGGTGGACCTGTTGGGTCAGTAGGTATATTCCAGAGAAGCCAGTATGCTCCTCTGAATGTAGGCCAGCACCACTCTCTCAAAACACTTCATAATGATTGAAGTGAGTTCTACCTATGATCAAACAGGTGGGTTGGCTCTTTTTGGGAAGAGGGATGACGATTGTTGTTTTGAAGCAGAAGTGTATGGTACTCTTGCTGAGGGAAAGGTTGAAGATGGAGGTGAGGGCTACTGCTCACTGGCACATGCTCTGAGAGCCTGCCCAGGGATGTTGTCTGGTCCTATTACCTTACTGGGGTTGAGCTCCTCAATGCCTTGCACATCTGACCTGGTGCAACCATCGGGGCAGTGGTAGGTTGACCATGTGGGTCGGCTCCCTCTATGTCCTACAGTTGAAGGACTCTAAGCAGGTTAGAAGATGTTCAGATCATCCAGGAGATTGTCTTTGGAGCTGCTGGTGGTCGTCCTGTAGTCCCTTCCTTCCCACATCCACCTGGACTCAGCAGTAGAACAGACGCCATCCAGCTTCTCTTTGTACCACCTCTTGGCTTCTCTGATGGCTTCCCTCACAGCTTTGTACTCACTGCTTGATCTAAATGCAAGAGTCTGAACAAGCAGCATGTGGTAGACATGACTGTTTATCTGGGGCTTCTAGTTGAGGAACATTCTGTGCTGTATGGTGGGCACAATGTTATTGACACTAATGTATCCAGTTGCATTGTTGGTTGTGGTCTGGTTTCCCCTTTGTCCCTTTCCCCCATCCGAGGGGAGTCCAGCGTGGACTGGGTGTAGATACAATTAAAACCAGAATAGTCAATAAAACATCTGTAAATGAGCAGGATTCGAATCAAGGATTTATCACACACAAAGTTAAACAGAACAAGAAGGCAGTTAAGCACCTCCCGGGAGTGTAGCCTTAAGCAGTTAGCTACTGATAGATTAAGCAGTCACTCAAGACTGTAAAACCCAGCTGACCAACCTGTGCACCGCCTAGATCAGGGGTGGCCAACTCCAGGCCTCAAGAGCCGGTGTCCTGCTGGTTTTACATGTGTTCCTGATCCAACACACCTGAATCACATATAGAAGTCAGGAGGTAATTCAGCCATCTGATTCAGGTGTGTTGGATCAGGGGGAAAGAAAGAATAAGAGGGAAAGAACTGAGGGGATTGCATTACTAGAAGGTGACAGTGCAGGCAGTGGTTCTGACTAGTGAGTGTCAGAACCACTGTCCCAGATGAAACAACATGAATAAATCAGGAATCAGTCATGACAGCACAAGAACCAGCTCTGAGCACAAGATGGATCGAGGCTGTGCAGAGATGCCCCTGAGACGCTCTAGCATACAACAGCAGAGCGCAGATGCTAGCAGCCACTGCATACATGGAACGCCTTAACCAAGTGGGCGGCGTAGTATGCCCACAGGGCGAACTGGGATTATTTAATTTAATTTAATTTTGTGTGTCTGTGTGTACACATATATAAAGCATCTTTGAATCCTTACTATAATACAGCTAAAGAAAAACCGATCAGCCTTGACCTCCTTTAATGCTGTGAATTACGTTAACTTCTACCTGCATGGAAAACCACGGTTCTGCACGTGGAACCACAGCAGCAACTTCCTGTTGTTGACCCCATTTAACTGTGTTCAGAGGGCAATGAGACCTCTCACCGCAGTGCGCTCTGGTTTGGCTAACAATGGGGTTCATGCTGTGAGAACATGTTCGCTTTGTGCTCTGTGGTGATGCGTCTCAGGCTGGGTTAAAAGAAGATGGCAGCGTTGTGGTCGTCTGCCTTCCATTTTCACAGAAACACCCCCCAGCTCTTTCTGGTCAGCTTTTTTCACAGTGGTAAGGGGGAAAAAGCTGTGAACGCCTGCTGCTGCCTATAAAAATCACTTCATATCGTCATAAACCAAAATAAAAACGTGCTGCCACAGCTGTAGCGGTATTGTATAAATATTATCGTTACCCTTGTGCAATGGAATCGTTTTTGTGTGTTTCATTGTGCAGAGAGCGACCCAGCTGCAGTCTCCTCAGCAGTCAGAACAGACGTCAGTTATGGACAAACAGCCGTCAGAACGAAGAGGAAAAAAGGTACAGCTGCTCTTTTTTACATTTGGACAGATCCAAGCGAGCTGCTCACCCTGTGTCCATCTTTATGCTAAGCTAAGCTGAGCTAATCCAGACTAACTAAGGCTAATTTCAGGATATCAAACTGCTCGTTTCTCTCAGAGGGAAACTGCTTCTCTCCTACATTAAACTATTCCTTTAAAGTATACGGGCAACCAAATATACAGGGATCATAAATAAGATATTCAAATCAAACATTAACAACATTTCAAATAATGAGGTTGGTGAAGCAAAACCTGCAGACTGAGCTCTAAGGCTGAACTTCCTGCCTCGGATCAGTTCAAAGTGCGTACTTGTCATCGAGCACCAGCACTGGCACGAGCACCGGCACCTCGTCAGTGGAAACACGGTAACAGTGTCCTAAAAGGCCCAGTATAAGATAAAGAAGGATTATTTTGAGCTGTGTATCACAGAAAGCAGAGGTTTCACTGTGTGGAGACTGTGTTGGGATTATTGCTCAGAAGAAAGTAATGTCTTATAAATTGCAACATGATGTTTCTAACTGACTTGAGCAAACACAGCCCTGTGCAGCAGTGCTCACCTTTACTCTGCACTCTCACCCAGTGAACACATGCAGAGACAGAAGCAGGAAGCCCCCACTGTTTGAATCTTAATGTCCTTTAATGCAGTTGATGAGCTCTCTGCTGCAGATCTGTGGGTTCCAGGTTTGATTCCTGCAAATTTCAAGACGCAGCTAAAGTGTGGGTGTAACAGAAGCTCTGTGACTGGATCTGAACTGGTCCCAGTACAGTGTGAACTGGGACTGTGTGATGCAGAGAGGTGCAGGTTGGAGGTCCTGATTGAACTCCAAAGCTTGTGATCATGTTTCCTGTTGTGTGAACTGTGTGTGTTTGTGTTCAGACTTTAATCCAGAGCCAGACGTCGTCTACTCTTCACTGAAGTAGTCCACCAGTCCAACCACTGACGTCCAGCTGCTGCTCTCTGACTGCTCCCCCAGCACCTCACACCACAGACCATCCACGTGTTACATCGACTTCTTTACAGCCCCTCATGATCCCAGAATCAGATCCTATTTTAAATGGAGTTTTAAATGTGTATATAAGATCATCCATAATATAAATAAGTCAGTATGTTGGTCAGCAGCAGTGCTGTTGTTCCCATGGTACAGATCTGGTTTCTCTGCAGATTAATAAACTTTTGTTCTCACTTTATCTCCTCGTGTGGTTCTGTGGGTTTCACCGAGGTGTAGAATCTGACTTCTTCTGGTTTGGTTGTGGCTAACCGATGCGCTCGACTTTTCAGTGCAAAAGCAAAGATAATCTTTAAACCGCGGCAGCTGCAGCACTCAGTGAATATAAAGTTCAGAGAAAAGCTTCAGGGCTGACTGTGAAGACTTTTGATGTCTTTATTTCCTGTCATTCAGAAATGAGCTGACAAGAAGAGAATTCAAGTCATTTTCAGTATTATCACTTTAATCTAGTTATTTTGCATTATTGGCCACAGCGGCTTTTATTGGCAGTGGAGAGAGACAGGAAATGGGGAGGGCTGCATGTAAAGGCAGGCGGGCAGGTTGCCGATGGGCCAGGACTCGAGCCCGCGCCGCAGCATATGTATGTGGTCGTTGGCTTCACCGCTAAGCCGTCCAGGCGCCTCTTATTTATTTATTTTAAGCAGAAAAAAAACTGAGCAAATCATTATCTTATATCGTTGCTTTTTTTCAAATTTATTAATTAATTTCAGTGATTATGAACTAAAATTAACTTTGCGTGGTCAAAACACAAACATGGACTTCAGAAAATTATCATAGATATTTTTTCACTGTGGTTTTGCAAAAACATACAGACACACAGAGCTCAGTGTTTAGTGATGGTCTACAAACTTGTGGACATGATGACCAGAATCCAGAACACTCTCTGCTGCCACCTGGTGGTGAAACTGCAGCAGCTACGTTAGCTTAGCTTTCTATGTGCAGGTTTCAGCGAAACAGTTTGAATTCAGTGTGTGAAGACAAAAAGCTCCAGCAGTGTACAGTCATATATGGTTCAGAAATATTATCACCTGCGGCCCTACATGAAGAAGAAATGTAAATTAAATAATTAATGAATAAAATTACTTTTTAAATAAAAAATAATAATTAATTACATGTTTATGTCACTTGTATGTTCATAAGAAAAAAAAAATAAAAGTAACACACACACACACACACTGCCTCTGCACCAATAGTAAAGCTGGTCCTCAGAGGAAGAGGGCGGGGCTTTACTTGGTGTGTGTCATGGCGGTCCTGGGGTTTGTCTCTCTCTCTCTCTGGCCTGGGACCCCGCCCCCAGAGCCAGCTGTTGCGGCTGGCTGACTCACACACCTGTTCCTGATGTGCTCATCATGACTCCTGTTTAAGCAGAGAGGTGGTATCTAGTCTTCGCTGGACACGGTTCCTCCCGTGTTGTCTGACTCTCTGTTAACCTGCTTTTGTCTTGTGTAGTGATGCCAAAGCGAGGTTTTCTGAAGCTCTGAGCCTTTTTGAAGCACTGGCTCAAAAACTGGTTCGCTACTCGAAGGTTCATTCAGTGCTCTTGGGTGACCCCTGCTGGTCACAGAGGTTGTTGCACAGCTGAATGAAGCCTGCGGATGTGACGCAGCTTTCATGTGTATAATAACACTTCTTAACGTGTGTTGGACAGTTCCTTAAATGACCTGCAGTCCAGCTGTGTTTGATTTATTAGTTCTTTGTATCCTATAATTAAAATGATCTGCCTGAGTAATTCCATCAATGAAATGATTAAAATGAATAAATACATGTGGAAAATTCTTTGGTTTTCAAGTACATGAAAAGCTGAAGGGTGTGTTTTATTACTCTGACTAATTATTGTGTAAAGTAAAAATAATAAGTAAAAGTCATTTAGTGCTCTTTAAAATCTGTTCAGATTTGGCAAAGTGATGATGATTCTCTCATATATCATGACGCTGCTTTTATACGTTTAAATTGTCTGTTTTGGCTGTTGGCAACATTGGCATTTTATTCATTTGGTTTTGGATTGATACCAAAATTTACAGATTACCATGCCACTGCTGTCTTAGCTAATTACAGACCAATCTCCAACCTCCCTATCTCTCAAAGATCCTTGAAAGCGTAGTTGTTAAACAGCTAACCGATCATCTGCAGAGGAACGGTTTATTTGAAGAGTTTCAGTCAGGTTTCAGAATTCATCACAGTTTTTTTTTCCTTCTGTTTCTAATTTTGCTACTGAAACACAATCAACTTGGGGGTAACTTCACTCTCAGCTCCTACATCTGACTTGTGAAGCTTACGTGTAAGTTCAATAAGGACAGATCTGTATTACACTGGTTTCTCTGTTTTCCTGGTATTTGGCTGAAAGTTTAATATTCACTTCTTCTTTTCCATGCCGTCAAACTCAAAGCTGACATCATGGCTCTAGTTCAGTCATATTTCTGCCCACTCTCTTCAAGCCAATCACTCACCACTCCACACATTTTAAATCTCACTGCTTACCTGTCATTCTCCCTTGCAGACTATTTGAGGAACCCACCTCCTCCCCATCTCCACCACAACATTTATAAAGCGATTTATAAATGTTTTAGTAATAAGAGCATGTGCAGCTCTTCATATATGCAACCAAATGAAAGACATCAGTAACAGTAATCAAACAGTGAGTAATTAGCTTGAAAAATTATGCATTTATTTATTTATTTAATTGTATTTGTATGGAAGCTTGTTTCCACTACTAAAAAATAAATAAAAATTGCCATTCGCAGCTCAAAATTTTGAGTTTATAACTTGGAATTTGAAGATAACTCAAATTTCTCAGAAATAACTCAAAAATGTTCATTAAAGAAAGGTAAAAATTTTGCATTAACTAAAAGATTTGATGCTACCTCATTTCCTTGTTAATCAGATGTAGGAGGCTGACTGCATCAGCTGTCCAACAGATCGACGTGGAAACATTGATTCTTTTCATGCAGCTGTTTTTTGCTAGAAGGCATTTTGACCGTTAACGATCCAAAAGATGACGACAATTTGTTCACGTTTGCTACACACTGCCAGCTCACTCATAGTGTTGTACCCTATTATGAGTGCAGACATGGAAATGACCTTTTTCAGGAAGCTTTCTGATTGCCAGTAATTATTGGAAATTTCTAGTTATTAACTTCAAATTTTGAGTTACGGATGGTAATTTTTTTCTTTTTTTGTGGCAAAAACAAGCTTCCATACACTGGTCGTTGTAGTCATGTCAGTAAGCCAGTTATGGTTCTGTCATCCACCAGGGGGTGCTGCAGCTCCCTCAGCATCCACAGTCTGGTCTCCTGTGCTTGAACATTTTTATTTCGAGTGAGTAATTGAAATTTTTTATTGACTGTGTGGTGACTAAACAATTTATTTTCAAGTGTTCAGTCGCTGCCAGCACAGAGAAACAAAATGAACCTTTAAGGGTTCCTTTTCTCTCCTGCAGAGTTTCGTCACGTTCGTCCTGCTGACCTTCAACTGATCTCTGCTGTCGCCTCAGTGAAGGAACGATAAACAGGAAAAAAGCAAACCTCTACACAATCATAGTGGCTGCTGATTAAATTTCACCCAATCATTTAGTCTCATCTTTGGTGATGTACTTTTACAGCAGATCACGATATGACACTCACAGAGCTGCACCAACAACACTCTGTTAAACCAGTTTGACCAGAAGTGAGTCCTTGAAGTGTGACACTGTTTGCGTGACTCGCTCCATCACAAACACAAGGCTGATTTTAGAGATTCCTTCAGACCTCGTTAGAGGAAACGTCAGCCGCGTTTAGAATATCTGGAAACAGACAGATCCATCTGTTATTATCCAGGAAACGCAGGTAAAAAATTAAATTGATATATGACATATATGATACATATGATATAACTTGTTTGGAGCAGCCACGTACTCTGCATGATATGAGACATGATATGATTGAATTATCAGAAAGCAGATCAAATATTTGACACTCGTGCATGTTTCTGTTCCTCTGTGGCACAGATATTACATTAAAACTATGATTATACCTCATCATACTGAGTTAATTATAGAACAATAACCAGATTTTGTCTTTAGACTGTGACACTTGGAGTGGGTTTAATATTGAGCTGGTTTCAGTTTTCTCACTCACAGGTGATTTGGAACATTATTGAAGCAATGAGGCCAACCCTTTTAATCTTTGAGTTCGACATCAGAAACAATATGAGACAAAAGATCAACATCTTAGCTTTTATTTGCAGCCATTCTTTATTGTGATGCTTTCACCGCAGCCTCGTTCATTGTTTGTTTTGGTGGGTTACTCCCTTCAGTCTCATCTTCAGCAGCTAAAATGCTCTGTAGGGTGTAAAGGAGACATAAGCAAAATCCACTTTTTTAGCCCTTAAATACATTTTCTTGTGTACTTTCACTGTGTAGCAGTGCAGGAAATTTAAATGCATTCTGTCCCGGTGTTGTGAAGATACCTTTATATTCTTTTTGGGTCATAATTTTCAGTCTGTTCAGTTTTCTCTCTTCCCTCTTACGTCACAGTATTTGTTGTGGAACTGCTAAACAAGGTCACAGAATTCCGGCTAATCAAGCTCGTGAATCCACCATTTTTGTAGGCGTGGTTCTGCAGGTTCGCCGGCTTCATTTTCCTGCTCCGAGTCAGACTCTGGCTTGAACACGTAAGGCTGGAAGTCTTCCAGTGTTGACATCATTAATAAACTTGGGAACAGAAAGTTTCTCTGCTGTTAGATAATCGTATGGCTGCTGTCAAAAAACAAAAATGGCAGAACGGGGTGGAGTGGAAGGCTCAGTGACATAGAGGGGGGCGGGGCATGAAATGTCTCATTCACATTTAGAGAGACGGCACCAAAACAAGCTGCTCAAAGACGCGCCTCAGAAAAGGTGTAAACGAGGGGTCTGTGGAGCTACAACAATGAGGAATTCAGACCAAAGCACTGCAGTCCTACTTTACATAGACCACAAGTGAATGACTTATATATTAAAAGGAAGGATTTAAAAGCATGATATGTACCCTTTAAGTCTGGAGATTAACAAGACCAGTCTAAAACCTTCCACTACCTGCATGATTCCCTGATGAGCTCCTATGTGTTTTGGGTCATTATCTTGATGCACGATGAAGGAGCTCCCGTTCAGTTTGGTTGCATCTTTCTTTAAAGTATTTACAACAATGCAAAAGGTGAAAAAAAGAAAAGAAACTAAAGTATTGTATATGCAAAGATAAAGTGACTAAAATCTCAGCCGTCTTTGTCATGGAACAGCTGTGTGGCAGGCAGGATGACGGTTGGACCCCAATGCAGACACGCCGGACAGAGGTAAGGGGGATACACAGGTTTATTTGGATGACCCAGGAACACAGACAGAACTAAACAGGGTGCCAAGCAGGGTGACACACAACTATGGAGCACAGAACGGGGAACTACAGTGGGGAACACGGAAGGGCACAATGAAGACGACGCGACAAGGAACGGAAGAAAACGGAGGGCTTAAGAATACATGAGGGCAATCGGGGCAAGAGAAAACAGCTGGGGAACACAGGTGAAGCAAATCAGGAAAACAGGGGGAAGCAAAGTCAGACACGAGACATGGGGAACACAGGACCGAAACAAAAACAAGACCCCCAAAAAACAAAGGAAAAAACAGGCCAGGAGGGGCCACCCAGGCCCCAGAGTCCAAAAAAAAAAACACAGAGTCCAGAAGAAAACAAGGCAGGAGGGGCCACCCAGGCCACAGAGTCCAGAAACCCCAGAAGGGGGAGGCCCGACCGCGCTCCCAGTGGCAGCGGCGACGAGGAAGAGGAGCAGGCGACGAAGGGGGAGGCCGACCGCGCTCCCAGCGGCGGCGGCGACGAGGAAGAGGAGCAGGCGACGAAGGGGGAGGCCGACCGCGCTCCCCAGCGGCGGCGGCGGCAACGAGGAAGAGGAGCAGGCGACGAAGGGGGGGGCCGACCGCGCTCCCAGCAGCGGCGGCGACGAGGAAGAGCAGGCACCAGGCGACGAAGGGGGAGGCCGACCGCGCTCCCAGCGGCGGCGGCGAAGCCGAGGGGGGCCCCCTGACGGCTCGGACAGAGCGGGACCCTCGGGCGGACGGCCGCGTGGCATGCGGCGGGGAAGAAGACGAGCGGGGGCCCCCTGACGGCTCGGACGGAGCGGGACCCCCTGGCGGCCCGGGCTGAGGGGCAGATGATGGAGGTGGTGTGGACGGTGGTTGTGGTGCGGCTGGCTGTAGCTGCGGGAAGGCCGACACTGGGGAAACTAAGGGAGCTGAAGGGACGGAGGACGAGGGAGGTGAAGGGATGGAGGGCGAGGGAGCTGAAGGGACGGAGGACGAGGGAGCTGAGGGGACGGAGGACGAGGGAGCTGAGGGGACAGAGGACGAGGGAGCTGAGGGGACAGAGGACGAGGGAGCTGAGGGGACAGAGGAGGCTGAAGGAGCTGAGGGGACTGAAGGAGCTGAGGGGACTGAAGGAGCTGAGGGGACTAAAGGGACTGAGGGAGCTGAGGGAGCTACAGCCGAGTGAGAGGGAGCTGAGGGAACTGAAGGGACCAAAGCTGAAGGGAGTGAAGGGACCAAAGCTGAAGGGAGTGAAGGGACCCAAGAGACTGAAGGGAGTGAGAGCGGAGCCAGTGAAGGACTGCCGGGACTAAGGACCAAGCTGCAGACCGAAGGGGCCAAGGGGAGCGGAGCTACGGCTACTGGAGGGGCCGGAGCTACGGCTACAGCGGTGGACAGAGACGGGGAAGGAGAGGGAGCTGGAGCCACGAGCTGACCGAGGAGGGAGCCGGCGACGCCACGGCTGGCCGAGAGGAAGCCGGCGACGCCACGGCTGGCCGAAGCTGGGGAGAGCTGACGGGACGGCTGGCCGAAGCTGGGGGAAAGCTGATGGGACGGCTGGCTGTGGGATGGCCGGAGCTACGGCCGCTGGCTGAGGGATGGCCGGAGCTACGGCCGCTGGCTGTGGGATGGCCGGAGCTACGGCCGCTGGCTGTGGGACTGGCCGGAGCTACGGCGGCTGGCTGAGGGACGGCCGGAGCTACGGCGGCTGGCTGAGGGACGGCCGGAGCTACGGCGGCTGGCTGAGGGGAAGCCGGAGCTACGGCGGCTGGCTGAGGGGAAGCCGGAGCTACGGCGGCTGTCTGAGGGGAAGCCGGAGCTACGGCGGCTGTCTGAGGGGAAGGCCGGAGCTACGGCGGCTGTCTGAGGGGAAGCCGGGGAGCTGACAGGCGGCTGGCTGAGGGGAAGCCGGAGCTACGGCGGCTGGCTGAGGGGAAGCCGGAGCTACGGCGGCTGGCTGAGGGGAAGCCGGAGCTACGGCGGCGGGGACAGGAGCTAGCGAGGGAGCTAGAGCTGGGGCCAGAGAGGGAGCTAGAGCTGGGGCCGGAGAGGGAGCTAGAGCTGGGGCCGGAGAGGGAGCTAGAGCTGGGGCCGGAGAGGGAGCTAGAGCTGGGGCCAGAGAGGGAGCTAGGGCTGGAGCAGGGACCGGAAGTGCAGCCCAGCTCATAATGTGCACCACATAGCCCCTCGTCAGTGTGGGCATGGTGTCCATCAGCCCGGGGAAGTCCCACAACAGCCCGTGGAGACTGCGTGCCAGCTGTCTCCCCTGCTTGTCGCAGGGCTGCCGGAACCATCCGTGGCAGAGGTCCAACACCCGCTCGCAGGGGTCCAGCGGAAACCCCCCACCGGGCTGGTCAGGCGGTGGAACGGCCTCCTGAAGCTGTGGGGGTGCCCTCCTCCGCTGCCGGGGACTGTCCCTCCTCCGTGTTTGGGCCCCCTGCCGAGGAAGGGAGGGGCCCGCGAGCGAAGTCCCGGGTGTCAGGGACAGCCCGCCGGTGCGGATGGCCTGCACCGCAGGCGGAGGGGGTGAGCGGCGTCGCCGGGGACCTCGTACCGATGCGGGTCCTCCTCGAGCCAGGTGAGAGCCGCGGTACCTGTCTGTGTCTGCGGGGTCCATTGTGGTCGCGTCGTTCTGTCATGGAACAGCTGTGTGGCAGGCAGGATGACGGTTGGACCCCAATGCAGACACGCCGGACAGAGGTAAGGGGGATACACAGGTTTATTTGGATCACAGAACGGGGAACTACAGTGGGGAACACGGAAGGGCACAATGAAGACGACGCGACAAGGAACGGAAGAAAACGGAGGGCTTAAGAACACATGAGGGCAATCGGGGCAAGAGAAAACAGCTGGACACAACAGGTGAAGCAAACAAGGCAAACAACAGAGGGGAGCAAAACCAAACACAATGCGCAGGGACTACAAGACTACCAAAATAAAACCGGAAGGGACAGGACCAGGAACACGCAGAGCATGACACAGGGGGGAATCACCAGGGACCAAAGAAAACAAGGAATCAAAAACAGGGAAAAATAA
>JAMQGT020013964.1:0-12938 GCA_024447675.2 Pterophyllum scalare
CATGAATACTTTTGCAAACCACTGCATAACACTGGAACACAATCTGAGAGTTTGAGAGGTCACTAGAATCTGCTGATGGTACCGGACGATCGCTAGTGCTAATAGCGGCGCTCACTAGCTGTATGTCTACGGTTATAGTGATCCGCTCTGGGAGCTGAAGTAGAGAAAACAATAACAGCTGGTATTCTCAGCACAGTGAGCACAACACACAAACACACAAACACAGCAGAGAGCGGTGGAGGCGTGAAAAACCATGTCAGCGATGATCCACTCAGTGTTAACTGACTGAGGAGCTTTGAATGGGGAGCTGCTGTATTTGGATCATGCAGCTTGTGTAAATGAAGAAGGTGAGTCAGATTTAGTTCATAAAGCTGACACATCCCAATCATTACATGTTTTAATCTACAAACACTCACACTGACTCAAAGCTACACTTTGTTTTATTACAAGTTTAGTATCTTTGTGGCTAGGAGCAGACACTTTCTGTGATCTCTGCTGATTTCCTCACTCTTACCCAAGGAGTAGCAGTAACTGGTCTGAGTGCTGGATTAGCTCACAGTTACAGGTCAGAGGTCAGCTGTGGTGACTATAATCAGCAGCCGAGGCTCTAACTGTGTTTTAGCTCAGTCTCTGTGATGAGCACTTCTGAAATGTGTGTTCCTCTACAAAGGTGTGTTAGAGCTGGAATGAATGGATTAATGAGAGTAGGAAGACGAGGATTGACTCACCAAGGAGCAGAGAAACAGATGCAGCCTTCATGTTGTCTGGATGACGACTAAATGGAGTCTGACCAACAGAGCGACGACTTTAGCTACAGCATCTTCACTTCCCTGTTCACACTCAGAGTCACTGGCTGCACCCTGCATAAAGCTGCTGCTATTATAATGGTATGTGAGACTGCAGTAGGTTGATTTAGATACAGTGGGTACAGTTTCTGCTCGACTTGTTCTGACGTGACGTAGAAATATTAGACACAGGGTTCTAGCCAGAATTTTTTTTAATGTGTCCAAGAGTGCCCTTTACTTTCACTAATGGGTTTGCAGAAATCACCTAAAAAGTATACCCGATAAAAACATAATCCAGATGTTTTAAGGATCAGCTGCTTAAAGCATTTTCTACATTCAACTAGACCCTTTCACTGTTCGTATACAATAATGAGTAGGTAGCGATGTGTGTGCATTTTGGAAAAAGAAATATGGCAGATTTCAATAGCGTTTCAATCTACGAGAATAGATTATCAACAAAAGATACCTGCAAAACTACAAAAACTACCTGCAAATATTAACTTTGACCACCGGCAACCGACTCAACGATCCCTGTGATACGTTAGCAAGTGGGTCAGTATCTGTGGGTGGATATATACATGTATTTGGTGGAGAAACCAGTGTATACACCAGAGAGAAGTTGTGTGCATTTAAGTCACTGGATGCTAACACTTATATTGTTTGCGGGCATGTACCGGCCATCAAATATCATGACACAGACTCTGAGTTTTGTGTCTTAAAGACAGAAAATTCTTCCAAGTCAAAGAAGTCAAAGGAAACAGAACCGCTGTGTCTGAGGCTCGTCATTGTAAACAAGTCAGAGAGTTATGTTCTCACAGCGGATTGAACCTGCATGGCAGCGTGAGGACTTCCTCAAATTGTTTTTCTAGCTTGCTGAGAGATTATTGATTTACAATGAAAAAAAAATACTGTTCCAGTCAAAAGTTTGGACACTCTACCATTCATATGTGAGTCTGGTCAAATTTTGACTGCCACTGCATGTTGTAATCTGTACTGCAATTAATTATTAATTTAAAAATCAGGCTCCATCAATGACTCACCTGAAAATAGCCAGGCCACACTGCAGTTACACTACACCAGCAAATGATATTAGTATTTATCTAAACCTGACATCCCGGAATAACCAGAGTAGATAAATAGTTTTACCTGCTATAAAATGGACACTTCCAACACGAGCATTTCTGATGACATGTCCTCAGTCAAATTTTTATCAATACATTTGATGGCTTCCAACCTCCGGTTTCTTCAGACAGCTGTGATCCCGTAGGAATTCGGATACAGCTTCAGTCCACTTTTGGTAGACATTTTGATCCTGGTATCGCTTTTAACTCACATTTAACTGCTGTGCAGTCTTGTTGTTCTTACTTGATTTGAGTGGAGTAGCAGTTCACTTTCTGTTACCAGAATGTGTACAGCATCCTATTTGATGATGTAGGCTGTAAAAGGGTCTTATATCAGCCTCCATGTTGTAAGCATAAATTATCGCAATTTTAGTGCAACAAGAGGAAGTGACATGATCTTTTTGGGAACTGTAGTTTTTTTCTTAAAGGCCTTTCATAGCTCCACTGTTGCTGAAAACTAATGTTTGACTATGGCTTTCTGAATACAAGTAGGGCTGCATCTATTGATTATTTTTGTAATCGAGTATTCTATCAATTATTCTATCAGTTAATCATGTAAGTAGATAAGAAAAAATGTTTTATATTAACAATTCATCTGCACAGTTTAACTTCCGTACTGCAGATGTTTCTCTGTGTGAAACAATCAGGGTGGATGGAGCAGCTACAAAGTTCTCTGTTCCTCATGCTGCTGATCAGGGGGTGGATGAAGGACCTCCACCTGTCTCCCTGTAAAGGTTTTCAGGTGGTTACAGGAGCAAGTGCTGCTGCTTTGGATGCTAGAAAAATGTCTCCTTTCACTCCACCTGAGCTCACCGTCTCAGTAATGGCGCCACCTCTCCATTTGGTGCATGTGTGCAGACAGACTGCACGTAAAACAGCTACTGTTGTTTTTTTGTTGAAAAACTTTAACTTTGACCATTTAGAGGGGAGGCAAGGGAAGAGAATACGTTTTGTTCTAGCATAGAGCAAGAGGACCCAGCCCGGGTAATGACATTTTTTAGAGAGTTGTATGCTAATACTCAATCATATTTTGCCCTCAAGGGTCCGGTGATTTCAATTAAATCTGGACATTTTGGTCTGGACATTTTGCCAGGGAGTGTGACAGGATAAGGACTAGCCCTTTTCCAAGAGATGGGCTCCAGAGCCTACACTGGTTGAAGTGAAATATAGTAATTGTTTTAAATTGAAATGACCTACAACCATCCCTCTAATGCTACACATGGTGAACCACCATTGGATGTGGCTAGTGGTCTCGAGACCAATATATATACACAATTTCAAGCACCTTGATGCAGCTGTTGTGATTTGGCACTAAATAACATTGAACTGAATTGAATCACCTGCTCCATCCGGTGACTCAATCGTCCTACTGGGAGACTTCAAAACCGATGTGAGTAATGACAGTGAGACCTTGAGGGGCATGATTGGGGAAGAATGGTCTGCCTGATCTAAATGTGAGTGGTGTTTTGTAATTGGACTTATGTGCAAACCACAGTTTGTCCATAACAAACACTATGTTGGAACATAAGGATGTCCATAACTGCATGTGGCATCATGAAACCCTAGGATGGAGGTCGATGGTGATGTTGGTTTTGTAATTGTATCAAATGATCTATGGCCATATGCATAGTTTCCGCGGGTAAAAGGTAGTAGATTAAATGAGCTCAAATTAAGGCTATTAAAAGGTAGTAAAAGGTAACAAACAGAATTTGACTTGGTAGTAATTTTTTTCATCACCCCTTTAATATATTTTGACTTTTTGATTGATGCAGACTTTATGTTTTAAGTTCGTATAAAATTGTCCCAGAAGCATAGTGGTGGCAGGCTCTTCATCCCCATCCCCATCCCACATCCGTGCCAGGAAAGTGGCAGGAGAAGAGCAGGGGGAGCTGAGGGCACTAAAGGGAGCGAAGGGACTGAGGGGACCAGAGCGGAGGGGACCTGAAGGATCGAAGCTGAGGGGCCAGAGGGAACCACAGCTGAGGAGGGAGCCAGAGGGGACCGAAGCGGAGGAGGGGGCCGAGGGAACCGAAACTGAGGAGGGAGCTAAGGGGACTGAAGGGACTAAAGCGGGAACTGAGGGGACCTGTGGGACTGGGGCTGAGGGGACCACAGCTAATGCTGAGAGGCCTGAAGCTGAAGGGGCTGAAACTGAGAGCACTGAAGAGACCCGAGTTACTAAGGGGACTGTAGCTGAGTGACTAAGGGGACCAGAGGAACTGAAGCTGAGGCCAAGAGAGGTAAAGGGACCGAAGCGCTAACTGAGGGGACTGAAGGAGCTAGGGGACCCGAGGGAGCTGAAGGGATAGAGGGCACTGAGGAAACGAAGGGCCTAAATGGACTGAAGGAGCTAGAGAAGGTGAAGGTACAGAGGGAGCAGGGGCTAAAGGAGCTAAGGGTGCAGAGGGCTCAGAAGCACTGACTGAAGGCAAGGCTGAGGGAAGCAAAGCTGAAGGCAAGGCTGAGGGGAGCGAAGCAGAAGGCGAGGCTGAGGGGAGCGAAGCTGAGGGAGCTAAAGGAGCAAAGGGAACTGGGTGGACTGAGGGAGCAGGAGCTGCAGGCACTGAGGGAACCGGAACAGGGACTGAGGCTAAACGTACTGAAGCTAAGGGAGAGGGTGCTGGAGGCGAGGAAACTGGAGCTGGGGTTAGGGAGGGAGTGGAGGAAACTGAAGAGGACCAAGGCAGTAGAGGAGGGAGCTAAGGAAGCAGAGGGAACTGAGGGAATGGAGGCAACTAAAGGGACCAATACTAAGGGGACAGAGGAAACCAATACTAAGGAAACAGAGGGGACCAAAGGGACCAGAGCGCAGGGAACTAAGGGGACTGAAGGGGCTGAAGGCACCGAGGGAGCTACAGTGGGGACCGAGGGAGATGAAACTGAAGGAACTGAAGGGACTGAAGCTACAGAGTGAGCTGAGGGAGCAGAGGGGACCAAAGGGGCCGGAGCAGAGGGAGCTAACTGAGCTGAGAGAGCTGTGGAAGCAGGAGGGCGAAGCTGTAGACTCTGAAGCAGGGGGCAATGCTGTAGACTCTGAAGCAGGGGGCAAAGCTGTAGACTCTGAGACTGGGGGTGAAGCTGAAGACTCTGGAGATGGATGAAGTGGACGAGTTGTAGCTGGTGGCGCTGATGTGGCTGAAGGTGCAGACACAGATGCAGATGATCAGGCTGATGAGGTTGAGGCTGAAGACTGTGGTGATTGTGAGGAGCACTTGGCAGGACATGCAGCTGTCTCCTCTGATGGCTGGGGCTGCTTGAGAGGGCTCCCAGTCACCCTGTGAGGCTGAGACCCTGAACAGTCCTTGGTTACCCCCACCCATGGAAACAAAACCAGAGTTGGAGTGGGCCACTCCCTCCCGCAAAACTGAAACAGGTGAAGGGCAAGTCACTGCTGCCTCCGACTGAATGATCCCAGGGAAAACTAGACACCAGTCCACATAAAGTGCAGGAAATGGCTCTCCTACTTTCCTCATCAGGATGGTGTAGCCAACTGTCACCCAAATCAAACACATACTCCAGAATGGCCTGCTTTACCTTAATGTCCACAAAACCAGTCTTTACCTTATGCTGAGTTGTAGGGGTTTCAGCGGGAGCCATAACATTCATGGATAGATCACAGGCAGGTTTGGCAGTCATTCTGATCTGTGGCTGCACAGCCTGTCGTCTCCAGGCTGGGGCTGTGCAGAACTCGCAGAGGCAGCAGGGGATGGCTGCTGTTTTCGCCACCGAGAGCTATGCTTCCATTTGCCTGTGCGGGACCCAGAAGCACAGCGGCAGCAGGCTCTTCATCCCCATCCCACATCCGTGCCAGGAAAGTCGCAGGAGAAGAGCAGGCTGATGGAGGTGATGTGGGCGGTGAATATTGAGGCTTATTCCTCCAGCCGGGCCCTCCAGGGCCATGCGGGTGCCCACTGGTGTGCTGGTTCCCACATCAATCCTCCCGAGCCGAATAACTCATGGTCCGCGGGTCTCATGCTGGGTTCGGGTCCTACTGTCAAGGCTGGTGTGGGCAAGGCAGGGAGACATCAATGCAGGACACAACGAGAGCAGAATTAATGTGTAGATTGTTCTCACACAGAACACACAGAACGCAAAACTAGAAACTTGAAACTCGCAAACCAAAACACACAGCAGAAGTCGACTTACAGTGTATTACAAAATTGAGTACACCGCTCACATTTCTGCAGATATTTAAGTTATCTTTTCATGGGACAACACTGACAATATGACACTTTGACACAATGAAAGTAGTCTGTGTGCAGCTTATATAACAGGGTAAATTTATTCTTCCCTCAAAATAACTCAATATACAGCCATTAATGTCTAAACCAGCACCAACAAAAGTGAGTTCCACTGTCAGATTTGCTGTGCGCATGCGCGATGTCGTTGGGACTAGCAACTCATTTTGCACCTTGTAATGGGAAAATATAAGTTTACACAACTTTGGTTTGATGAATCCAGGGACACGTCAGCGCATCAGAATGACATCGCCAAATCGAGAAGACGTAGCATCAGGACGCTGCTGCCATGAATCAATAGTGCAGACTTCAAGTTACATACCATTCTTTAAATTACGTTGATAGGCGAAGTAAAAATAGAGTTATGCCCAATAATTTATGCCATGCTTTTTCCTGTATATTGTCCTCACCTTCGATGCGTGTTTTGTGCAAAAAAAATGGCAAAAATGTGAGTTTCTCTAACAGGAAGTGCTTGCTAATCAAAACAAAACAATCATTCCCAACAACCCCTTTCCTATTGGTGGAAAAATGCACCATATCAACCAGTCAGAACATTATGCAATAACATGATGCATTTGGGTGCCTTTGGCTGCTGAGGAACAAGTGAAAAAGTGGTAAAGAGACATTCCTGTAAGAAGATCATTTGTAACCTTCACTAATGCTGTTTCTGTACTGTGATGAATTCTGAAACCTGACTGAAACTCTTCAAATAAACCGTTCCTCTGCAGATGATCAGTTAGCTGTTTTACAACTACTCTTTCAAAGATTTGGGAGAGAAAAGGAAGGTTGGAGATTGGCCTATAATTAGCTAAGACAGCTGGGTCAGTCATGGCTTTCTAAGTAACGGTTTAATTACAGCCACCTTGAAGCCACATTGAAGACAGATTAATCATTTTTAAGATAGAAGCATCAATAATTGGAGTGTTGAGGCTGTCATTTTCAGCATCTACATGGATGTTAAAATCACCCACTATAATGATTTTATCTGAACTGAGCACTAAATCAGATAAAAAGTCTGAGAAATCAGACAGAAACTCTGAGTAAGGACCAGGTGGACGATAGATAATAACAAATAAAACAGGTTTTTGAATTTCCCAATCAGGGTGGAAAAGACTAAGAGTCAGGCTTTCAAAAGAATTAAAACTCTGTCTGGGTTTTTGATCAATTACTAAGCTGGAATTGAAGATTGCTGCTACTCCTCCTGCTCGACCTGTGCTTCGAGCATTCTGGCATTTTTGTTTCTGTATTTTACAGAATGGGTGGCAACCCTAGATGCATATATTAAGAAATGAAAAACAAAAAAAAATTATTTTAATATTTCAGGGTCACAATAATCTTCCAGTTTAGAACTACAACAAAAACCGAACTAACAAAAATAAAATGCTCTTCAATTGGATATTTACAGGGTTCTAGCCAAAAAATTCCTTTAGCCCAGCCCCCCCCCCAATGCTAATTAGCAAGCTTATGCTAATCGTTAAATACTATTCCTGCTTTTTAAATGAGTAACAGGGCCTACATATGTAACCAGAAAGCACTTCTGAAGCCTAGGCAGTAATCACAGTCTATGTGGACATGTATTTACATTTCTCGAGTTGCATGTCAGTACGTAGGAGCCCTGCAGAACTCTAAATCATGCTTTATTAGATTGATAGAGTTATAATTTTAGCATATGATCCAGAAAAGTTACACTTATATCATGCATTGAATATGTCCCAGGGTGTTGTTTCCTTCTTGTAATGGGTTTGCAGAAATCATGTAAAAAAGTATAGACACACACACACAAAAAACACAAACACAAACAAAAAAACATAATTCAGATGTTTTATCGATCAACTGCTAAAAGCATTTCCTGCTTTCGAATATCAGCCACCTGTATTTTATTCTTTAAAGCCTTTCAATGCTCCACTTGTACTGAAAACTAATATTTGATTGTGGCTTTCTGAATACAAATAGGGCTGCAACTATCGATTATTTTAGCAAGTGAGTATTCTACCAATTATTCTAGTAGTTAATCAGATAAAAAATAATTTTTCATATTAACAATTCAAAGCATATTTTATTTTCCATAGTGCAGATTTCTCTTTGTGAAACAAGGTAGATGGAGCAGCTACAAAGTTCTCTTTTCTTGCTGATCAGGTGGTTGATAAAAGACCTCCAGCTTTTTACCTGTTGCTCCACCTGACCTCACCGTCTCAGTAATGGCTCCGCCTCTTTACGCTGCAGAAAGACTGCACGTGAAACAGCTGCTGCTGTTTTTGTTGAAAAACTGGGGGCTGCATGAGCTTACTGCTGTAATGCTTTTTATTCAAAAGCATTATCCTAAATACATTTCTACTGCAGGTCTTGCAGGAAATGTATAATTTCCATGATTTTGACCATTAAAGTGTTGAAATAATTCAGAAAAAAGTTTTATAGAACAGTCAAGTAGTCAAATGGAATTTCTCTTATCATTGTTAGTATTTTACTTGCCATGATGTCATCATGGCACCAGGACTTGGACAAAGTCACACAGAGCCGCAGCATAAGGATGAAAGAGCCGCATCGGCTCCGGAGCTGTGGGTTGCCAACCCCTGATCTAGATTTAAACAGCTAACAGACAGCAAAACACCACTGTGCTCTGAAACAGGAACAGGAAGTGATACAATACCACAGTGAGAGCCAACACCAAGTGACAGCACCACCCAAAGAGTGCCTTATCTTAAAGATGCCTATTCTTAAAAACCTTATTGTCCTGTATCACCCCAATAGAGCACTTCGTTCTCAGACTGCTGGCTTACTTGTGGTTCCTAGGATACTTCAGAGTAGAATGGGAGGCAGAGCCTTCAGCTTTCAGGCCCCTCTTCTGTGGAACCAGCTCCCAGCTTGGATTCAGGAGACAGACACCCTCTCTATTTTCAAGATTAGGCTTAAAACTTTCCTTTTTGATCAAGCTTATAGTTAGGGCTGGATCATGTGAACCTGAACCCTACCTTAGTTATGCTGCTACAGGCGTAGGGTAATGGGGGGTTCCTGTGATGCACTGAGTGTTTCTTCTTCATTTCTTTTCACTCTGTTTTTTTAATCCCATTCTGCATTTAATTGTTAGTTATTGTTAATCTCTGCCTCTCTTCCACAGTGTGTCTTTTGTCCTGTCTCTCTCCCCTCACCCCAACCAGTCACAGAAAATGACTAGGGTAATGGGGGGTTCCCATGATGTAGGGCCTTTGGCTTACAATGTAAAGCACCTTGAGGTGACTGTTGATGTGATTTTGTGCTATAAAAATAACACTTAATAGATTTAAGGAGGTAGGGATGCAAAATCTGAAGGTGATGAATATTTACAGAATAAAACAGTGTCTACAGGGCATAAACTACCAGAACTAGAACTGGATCAAACACAAGAAAAATTAAGATTAAAATAAAGAAGTAAATAAGAAGTAAATTATACAGACATGAGCACTACACATAAACACCAGAGAAACTGGGATAGAGACTAAAAACATGGAAGAAAGATGAAAACATAAAAATCAAAACTAACAATAGCAATTATACTTCAAAACTAGAACATCTCTAGAGCTGATATGGAGAGCATTACCCTGACACATAGAGACACAGCAGAGCAGAGAAACAAACCTTTGCAGTCCTGTCTAATATTTCTACATCTCATCAGAACAACTCTGAGCAGAAACTGTACCTACTGTATCTAAATCAACCTGCTGCGGTCTCACCATCTCACAGAAATTTAAAACCACACTGAACTCCATTAAGGCAAACATACCATTATAATAGCAGCAGCTTTATGCAGGGCGCAGCCAGTGACGCTGAGTGTGAACAGGGAAGTGAAGATGCTGTAGCTAAAGTCGTCGCTCTGTTGGTCAGACTCCATTTAGTTGTCATCCAGACAACATGAAGGCTGCATCTGTTTCTCTGCTCCTTGGTGAGTCAATCCTCGTCTTCCTACTCTCATTAATCCATTCATTCCAGCTCTAACACACCTTTGTAGAGGAAACACACAAACAGAGACTGAGCTAAAACACAGTTAGAGCCTCGGCTGCTGATTATAGTCACCACAGCTGACCTCTGACCTGTAACTGTGAGCTAATCCAGCACTCAGACCAGTTACAGCTACTCCTTGGGTAAGAGTGAGGAAATCAGCAACAAAGATCCAAACTTTTAATCAGTGATGGTATTGTTACCTTGAAACGCAAACGCACTCAGCGCTTGTCTGAAAAATGGGTTCAACTCTGGACACCGCAAGCTAGCTGGGCTTGACCCAAGAACGCGTGATGAAAGCAGCAGAAGGGCATGACTCTGCCGTCTCAACATGAAGTTTTCCACCGTTGTTTCACTGCATGGTGTGGATTACAGGAGTGAATTAGGTTGGACTCTAAGGCTGAACTTGATGCTTTGTATCAGTTCATATCACACATAAAATGATGCAAAGTGCGTACTTGTCATCTGTGTTTCCCTCTGTGCTGCACACAGATGCTGCAGTAGTTTGGTTTGGACCGTAAAATGTGTTCACAGCACAAGAAAGGGGGGGGGGTGTTCTCCCACCTTTGTGCCCTTCCAGACGAGGACCCGCCCACACTCATATGTAAAGGAGCAGTTCACAAAACGCGGAGGAAATGCAGGCTGGTTCTTAAGGGTTTCACTGGTACAATGGAACCAGCATCAGCACTGGCAGGAGCACGGCTCCTCTGTGGTGGAAAAGTAGCATGTCTGTTTTTATGTGTAATGTCTTTGCTTATGTTGGTAAACAGAGTGCAGTCAGCATGATTTATGAAGGGCTTATATATAACATGAAGAAATAACCTGTTTGTCAACAATCTTTGTGAGTCTGTGTTATTGTACCTACATTATAATCAATCCACTTCAGATATCTTTATAGAGCTGTGATGTTATATTTGTTGTGATCTCTGCAGCCTTCTGAGACAGATTTATGTTTAAAAAGACATTTTTAATGTCAATGAGTTTTTACATTCATAATGTATAATAGTGTGATTAAAAATGCTGTTTCTCAGTCACAATGGCCTGATATCATTCAAGAGAGATTTTTGACACGTTTCACAGGTTAGAGGTCAACAAGTCATTTACAGCCATTTAAAAAGAGGTGATTATTTTCTAGCAAAAGCCAAAAATCACTTTTTGTCAGACGATCACTCTTTGGCACAACACCGGCAACACCCCCCACCGCCTCAACATAAAAACAACACCCATGAAACGAGGGCGAGTCAGCCGTGTTTAAGGGCAGCATTTCCTCTGCTACATACTGTAGCGTCTTCAGCTCTCTTCTTACTGGTTTGTACTGAAGTCCAGCTTTGGTTGTTTGGGTGCTGGGGGGCCTCCTGCATCACCACAGTTCTGCTTTGCTCCCCAACTGGTGGGACTCACTCTCCAAATGTGACTGTGCCGTGCTGCAACTCCAGATGTTTCTTCAAATCTGACGTAGTGTTCTTGAAGCAAGATAGCACTTTGTCGCCAACATCGAGTGTACAGCTAACCTTGATGTTGTCATTTTTAGCTGAAACAAAGTCAAATTAATGCCTGTATCTCAGCTAGAAAACGCACATCTCTCTCCTCCTACATTTCTGCTGCGTGTCCTCTTCTGGACACGGAAGCTGAAGGGCACAAATGTGGGAGAACATGCTCCCCTTTCTTATGCTGTGAACATATCTTACTGTGCAAATAAAACTACTGCAGCACCTGTGCAGCAACCTAATTCAAAGCTGTGAAAATCAGATCTCTTTTCTCATGTAATACAAACATTCAGTGAAATAGAAGTAGAAAACTTTATGTTTATGTCACACCTTTCTGCCACTTGCATCACGTGTTCTTGGCTCGAGACCAGCTAGATTGCGGTGCCAGAGTTGAACCGTTTTTTTGGCTGAGCACTGAGTGTGTTTGCAGTGGAAAAACCACTAAATGGTTAAAATACCGGCACTCTGTCGGTGAAAAATATGGCCTCTGTGGGGCTCGGGGTGCAGAGTCTGGGGTCACCTGGCTCCTGGTGGGGTCCCTCCTTGCACTCTGCTGTGTCAGGCACGTGGCCGGGTGGGGTGGGTTGGCTCAGCTCATGTTGGGATGTCTGGTTTTCACTTTGGAGTCTACAGGGTGCCTGCCATGTGGGTGGGTGGCTGTTGTGGGGTAGTTGGGGTGGATGGAGTACTGTGTTTTGAGATCAGTTTGGCTTGTCTCTTGTTGGTGTCCATTGTTAAATGAATGGGTGTTGGGTGATGAGCAGATGAGCAGCACCTCTGCAGTGGGGTTGGTGGCGCAATCTTGGGTGCTATAGTGCTCAAGGGTGCTGTTGGGTGCCGTGGCTCCCAGGTCCACTTCTCCAGGTCCTGTGCTGAGGTGTTTGTGCAGACTCTCTTCTTTGGGGAACAAATTACTAACAACTGCAAAACAGTAAGAAAAACAGGTGCAAGTTAAATGAATCAGATGGTAATTGGTGTACACACTTCTTTTGTATTTGTTGTTTACACAATGTGAGAACATTTTTCTGCAAATACTAGTGAATGAGGCCCGTTGTTACAGAAATCTTGTGGTTGGTTCAGATGCAGCGTTGAAAAGTCAAGCTGTTCTGCCATGTTCCTTTCAGAGACAGCAACCCTTCCAACAGGCCTTACTTGACAGAACAATTACAAAACGACTGAACATGAACTTTAACCTCTAACATGCTAACTGAGTCTTATAGAGTCTGACATCGAGCTCTTGGGTTTTTCCAGGGGGATTTTTTTTTACCCTTTTGTGTGACCTTGGAGTGAAAGTTTTGTCTGACCTCTAATGAACTCTGACCTTTACTGACCTCT